>JASTWK010000529.1:0-47500 GCA_030770225.1 Temnothorax unifasciatus | reverse complement strand
GGGCGGAGAACGTACGCAAAACGCGTCCGACTCGCACGGCGGTTCGAGCGGAACTCCCCTTCTTACGTCAATAAGCGTACGTGGTTATGTTGTCATTGCCGCCAGAGACGCCCAGAGATTCGACGCGACAGTATCCTGCTAGTAGGTTAGGAAGCAGTAAATAGTACTGGCATAGGGGTAAACCTATCTAAGTAGTGGCATATTCCCCCAAGATGCAGTTTTATATTAAAATGAGCCTGTATTATACAATTGCCAGTAAAACGAATCGGCGACGTACTGAATACTTTCATCCTAACCAATATTAATAGGACGACAAGCTGATCGAGTTAAAAATAGTGTAATGCTTGAAGAATATCTTATATAATACACTAAGAAATTCCTAAAAAGCACGTTGTCATACTTGTCATACTGTTACCCCATAAAAACTATAATACTGACAGAAAGTAAGTAAAACTTGGGCAAAACGTCAGATATAATATTTTTAACAATTTCACAGTATTTACAATAATGCTCTTAGCCGTATCTTTGTTAAACATAACGAGTGGCATATTCCCCACACTGGCATATTCCCCCCAGTTACCCTATTATAAAAAACATGATGCAGGTACATTTCTAAAATATTTTAGATGCATAGTTACAAATAAAATGTTAACGAAATATTTCTGCACCATTTCCAAATATTTCAATATTTCAGCAACATAACATGCCGAGTGGGATAGGTATATATAAAATACAGATAAATTTTAATAATTTGTATAGCAATTGTACAAATGTACCATATTACTTTTTCGTGTTATACACGAGTTGTATAACACAAATCAATAAATTATCTATGCTATCAATATTTAACGGTCACAAAAGGAAATATCAAGGAAATATTAAGAAATTTATATAATACAATTTGTAACTTAATTTTATCTAATTCTTTTTATTCACAATGACAACTATGTATATGTATATAGGTATATGTGACAAATGTATAAACTGTCAAGTTACATGATTTCTGCAATGATAATTGCAATAACAAAGTAAACGAAATGAAAGAACTATTAAAAGTGAAATTTGTTACGCTTTTTTAAAAAGCGGATAAAAGTATGTAAATAAGTTGATAACTCGTGTTGGCAATATTTTGTGAAACAAAAAAGAAAAAAATATAAAAATTATTAAATAATAAAAAAAATAAACAAAACATACAAAGACTTAATTATATAAATAATACAATAATATATATGTAAATATCATTCAAATTAAAAAACAGTAAAACAAAATAATAAATAATAAAAAGTGTATAAAATGTAAAAAAAATGTTAAATATAGTTTAAGTAAAAGATAGTGTGTATAAAAATGCAAATAGTATATTGAGGTCATATTTAAAAAAAATTTTTATTTTAGTGTACAATTTCACAGAATATATAAAACAAGTACAATATGCAAATAGTGAAACAAAGTAGCTAAAAGAGAATCATAGATAGCTTACACCAACCAAACACATAGTAAATCTTCTTTCTTTATGATGGCACCTAGTCCCACCGGGGCTAATACGGCCAGATAGAAAACACAAGTAATATATGTATGTATATCAGTAACAAAGTCAGTTCCAAGCATACATATATAGAACAGAAATTTACATTGACAAATAAAACAACCTAGCTTTCGAAGCGCGGATCTAGCTCGCGGCTGGTCAGGGTTCAGAGTGGGCACGGAGGAAGACACAAGACTCGGTTAAAATAGAAAACGTAACAAAGTTTATTCAATTACTCGTGAATACATTGAGGTGATCGCGGAGGCGGTGGATATATACAAAAGATCGCGAGCGCGGCCACGAGTGCGGCGATGGACAGAGATCGCGGAGTAAATAGGTATGTACAAATTTAAAGGTCGCGGACGCGGTTACGATAGCGGCGATGTACAGAGATTGCGGAGTAAATAGGTATGTACAAAAGATCGCGGACGCGGTTACAATAGCGGCGATGTACAGAGATCGCGGAGTAAATAGGTATGTACAAAAGATCGCGGACGCGGTTACGATAGCGGCGATATACAGAGATCGCGGAGTTCGCGGATCGGCAGGCGTGCGGTGCGCGACCGCGGCGTGGTGGACGTGGTATCGCAAACTCGGACTGCGGTAGCGGTAGTCGCACGCGGCGCGGGAGCGTGATTATATGCGATATCGGGCGGCTAAGATCCTTAGCGGAGACAGGGAAATACTCTCTATCTCCTGGCGCGTCGATTCGTGCAGGCGGGAGGCGGCACCGGGTGGCCAAAACCCTTGGCGAATAAGAGAAGGGCTCTCTTACCTTGGTTCACTCCGGTGGCACAGGTGTTCGGATGGAAGATCGAGTCGACCGCCTAGATACTTCACTCGGCAGAGCCAGAGAAAACTCTCTAACTCCTTCGAACTTGTAGGATTGCGGGATCCGTGAGCAGCGGAGAACTAGTCGGGTCGGCTTGCTGGCTCACGGCGGAATCTAATTGTTGCTAACAATTCGGCGTGTTTTATACCCGCGGCGCGATGTCGGCGTGGCGGGGGTATACGCGACGGCAATCGCAAGCGCCGGGATGTAATGGAGTGGCGGGACGGTCGGGAGTTACGGCGTCCTGACGCCGCGATTGCGTTCGGCGGCGTTCGGCCGTTTTCGGCACCGCTCGGCGCTCCGAGTCGGTTACCGCGGTAAGTCCGTTCGCAGACTTGTACGCGAGATCGTGTACTTAAGGTGGTTTTAGCAGGAATTTGAAGTCACAAAAACAACTATTGTTACTAGTGACAAATATGAATGATTTAGTATGTAAAAATCAGCATACATTTAAATTAATTATTCCGTAAGGTGTTTTCTCATTTAACCGTTGCTATAAACTGAAAATATCAGAGCAAAGTCACAAAGACTAGAGTTGAAACCTTATATTTGACAACGTCGCGATTCAGCCGCCGGAGCGCCTGCCGCTTGTTAGTGTATTGTCATAACCAAACTTTCAGTGTTTCAATTAGTGCATAGGTTTAACAACGTTGTGTTATATAGCTCCGGGGCAGAGCTGAAAGCACTAAATTTCTCTCAACCGAGGGATCAATACCAAAAAAAGTTTCAATCAGTGCGTAAACATGAGCGAACAGCCTCGACGCAAAGGTCGTTTCGAAACGAAACGAAAAATTCAATGGAAGGATAATGTCATCGCGGGATAATGTCAAGCGGAGAAGATTAACTTGCGAAGAGCACAATAAGCCAAAAATAGACGGTCACCGAATCGTTAACATCACGAAAGTAGCAGAGGATATGTGGTGTCGGTCGTGTAACGCATCACTTTCGTTTCGACACATAGAAAGTGAAACCGTATTAGGCTTGGCAAGCATTTTTCATGTACGGTGTCAGAATTGCAACAAGCTCAAAAGAGTTGATACCTCAGATCAGGAAAGAAACGTTGCGGATAATCGCAAACGTAAATTTGACATTAACTACAAAGTTGCCTTAGGTAAGTAAATGGCCTCAAATTCTCTCTGATTCCCTTGTTAATAATTCACAAATTTGTAGGAGTTATTGATGGAGGCATTGGGATTACGCAATTCAACACTGTGCTCTCAGCGATGAACATTCCAACGATCTATGCTACGTTGCTGAAACGATACAAACGTGCCGTCGGAGTAGCAATTGAGTCAACTGCGAAAGAGAGTTGTATCGAGGCGATAAAAGTAGAAAAGGAGCTTTCTCGTGCTATGGATACGTGAGTAATAATATGGTGTGACTCGTACTCGACTATCGCTGCGATACACTGTATACAGTTAATAAAAGGAATATTAATTACAGGTCGAAGGCAGTACAAAGTGAAGATCCGGTATTAATCGCAGCTTCCTACGATGCTGCTTGGCCAAAACGAGGAAATGGTCATACGTATGACAGTTTAGCAGGTATTTTGAATACTTAGGGTAAAAGTGGTGAATATGGACCATCGTTTTAGAATGGCTTTTCCATGTAAAATGGGACCATCATTTTCACCACTTTTATCATAATTTCCGTAGTGTTTATATATGTACATATTGTGCGTATCAGCATCGAAAAAATCATATCATCAGAATATATACGATTTAGTTTCACGTCAATTCTAGTATTATTTCCTGTACTTTCCTATACTTCAATCATGATTCGTAAATCTATTTATAGATACTTCTATACATTTATTTAATTATATACAAGCTGTTTATATTAGACTAATATTTTTCATTTTTTTATTGTATAAAATATTTTTACCATTGTAATCTTTGTATCGTTGTCATAAAAATAAATATGCTCATTAATAAAGCGTCTATTTGTTACGATCTCAATTCAACACGTGTCCTATTTCCGATCCAACTGAATCCAACGTTAGTTCCTATTCCTCGTTTCATTACAGCTGTTGGATCTCTGATCGGCGCCAAATCAGGGATGGTAATTGGATATGGGACTCGAGTGAAGCACTGTCGACTATGCCAAACGGGGCATAGCCCAGACGATCACGATTGCCGGCTCAACTGGACCGGGAGTGCGAAGGCGATGGAGCCAGATATCGCCATAGAAATTATTGCGAAAAATAAAGACTTTGAGGAGCACAACGTAAAATTAGGCACATTCATTGGTGATGACGATAGCTCCACAATCGCTGCTGTTCGTCGTGAATGCAGTCATCCGGTAGCCAAGTGGTCTGATCTAAATCATGCTATGAAGAAACTGAGCAAAGCATTGTGGGCACAAAAAGTACCAAGGGACGTCATAGAGTATCTGAAATACTGCTTCGGCTGTGCTCTAAAGAAAAACAAAGGTAACGTAGAGGCGACAGAAAATTCGATAAAAAATATTATCTTTTATGCGTTTGATGAACACGCAAAGTGTGGCGAATGGTGCAGATATGCCGAAGACCCGGAAAATTACACGCACAACGGGCTACCAGGAGGTAAAGGACTTACCGAACAGACGATGAGACAAACACTTGCAGCTATCTTTGATGTGTTTTGGAAAAACGCAGACAAGCTCGCCCCATGTGGTTCTAGTCAACCGAACGAGGCATTCAATTCAAGCGTGTCAGCGAAAAGTTGTAAAGCCCATCACTACGCTGGTTCCGAATCGTTCGATTTTCGAGTTGCTGCGACCGTTTGTGAAAAGAACATCGACACCAAATATATCGTCGATTTAAATAAGAAGCCTGGACTGTCTCCCGGAAACATAACCGAAGAATTTCGGAAAAAGAAAGACTACCAGCGAGCCAAGCGACGAGAACGAGCCAGCAAGCCCAAAACCAAGAGAAGAAGTCTTTTCATGCAGAAGCAGCGGTCCAATAAAAAGAATAGGGCTGAGAGAAAAGAAGGAATCACATATTCGACTGAATGTGGACTTGACGGAATAACGGAACTCATTGATAGTCCTGTAGTAAGCCCAACTGCACCTCAAGACAGTCCTCTAGTTTATTTTGACCTCGAAACGACTGGTCTTTTCGTCAAATATTCGGAAATTTGCCAAATTGCAGCCAGATACGAAGATCAGGAGTTTAGCGCTTACATGGTGCCTCTGCGATCCATTTCAAAAAACGCTGCAGACGTAACTGGCTTGTCAGTCTGCGCAGGTGAAATGTTTCTCCACGGAGAGAAGGTTGAAACAACTGCATTCCATACTGCCCTGCAGAACTTTCTGCAATTTCTAAGTAATATAGGCAAAGACATCACGTTGGTTACTCACAATGGATTCACGTTCGACGCACGATTTCTAATTAGAGATATACGCGCTTATAATCTATGGGAGGAGTTCACATCAGTCGTTTACGGATTTACCGATACTCTTCTTGTCCTGAAAGCGAAATTGCCTTCCCGAACTGCGGCTAAGCTCTTTACGCAAGTCGATCTTGCAAGTGATTTGCTTGGCGAGAATGTTGCAGCCGACGCTCACAATGCGTTGAATGATGTCAGAATCCTCCAGCGAATCGTTGACAAAGCGGAAGTCACACGTCAAGAACTTATGGATCGCTCGAAGTCTGTGACTGCTATGGTGCAGATAATTGAAAGGTCCATTTTGAAAAATACAAACAAGGTCACAATGGATTGCATGAAGGGATCTGTCTCAGTCAGCATGATTGGTAAGATGGCAGAAGCAGGGATTACTCTTGATCTTTTGCAATGTGCCTATAAAAAAGGCAATAAAGGTATAGAGCTTCTACTGGGCGAAGATATTGGAGGACGTCCAAGGATAACAAAAAATAAGAAGATACTCCAAAATGTTTTCTTCGAGGTCAAAAAGACCATAGAAAGCACGCAGAGCACGGAGAGTAACACGTGAATGTCTCAGAATTTTAACCTCCATTCAATGCTGGGAGAATGGTAGGACACGCGACTTGTGAGTCAGCTGACGCGTGCGACGTTGCCAAGCAGCCACTCAAGACGGCCGCCATGACTCTCGTGTCGTGTCGAAAGTTGCTGAAAGTTTGTCGAAAATTTCGTTTTATTTATATACGGTACGGTCAATCAATTTGGTGTCGCGTCAGTATCTTTAGAAATGTTTATTGCATCGATTAAACAGTTTTTTATTTGTTCATCTACTCGAGAAGTATGAACGTATTCCATGAATGTGCGATTTGACCCCCCTTTTCCTATTATCACAATGTAAAATTAGCAAAGTTTACGGACATATACCTCCGGAACCAAGCGGTAAAAAAATTCGAAATTTTTCAGACACACTCTAGGAACGTTAACCTTTCATTTAATACCATATTTTCCGGGCTATCTACATTTGACCTAAATGCTAGAACCACCTTAAAAAAGGGTACACCGTGCCTTGTCTCGCCCGACGGATGTTCGGCCGGGCGGCATTCGGCTGATGCTCGCCGGGGATGATGCGTTTTCGGGGCGCATCGTTACACAAATATTAATAAATGAAAATAAAAGAATGTCATACTAAAGTTAAAAATTAAAGTACTCTTAAATCGACTGTGACTGGCTTGTTATTGCGATAAGAATATTACTGTTACAGTTAAAACCCGAAATCCGTTAAAACCCGAATTTACTAGTAATTTCTAGTTTTAACTAAGCCCTTTCGGTAATTCGCGTTCTAACTGAAAGAATTTAGTTAAAACTAGAATTGACCGAATGCATGTCAGTTAAAACTAGAATTAACTGACCGCTTTAGTAAAGGAGGGGGTCCAAAAATGGCCGTTTTGTGCCCCGCTGGGGAACCTGTGAAACATTTTTTTCCACCTTATTTAAGGTTGAAATAAGAAGGAAATAATAGTCATTTAGCCAGGAAACCACGGGAAATATTTTAAAATCTATAATAATGTGTTTAAAACGTCTGTTAAAGTAACTGTGTTTGAGCGGTTTAATAAAAGGTGAAACGTTTTAAAACAAGCACTACATTTCCATTTAATGAATTTTGCATCATGAAATTGTATATAATATTTTTATTGCATTTAAATATATATTTTTTATATGTTACATACATCTATATATTTTTTTATACTTTCTGTATATACACATATATGCAGTCACATAACATTCATCTTATTTCTGTTCTGTTTCTTTACTAACTACGTCAACCATTTATGAAAAATATTCAGATATATTTGAAAGATTACGAGATTTAGTGTTCAGAATCTGATTCAGATGCACCATCATAATCATCTTCATATATGTATATATATATAAGTATTTTTCTTACGTCCTTATAGACAAAACCAAGAGTGGTATAGACGCAATTATTGATGGTCACACATGTGGCTGCAAAGTAGGAAAACGAGTTGTCGGTTGCTGCTCTCACGTCGCAACAATTCTATGGTACTTTGGGTTTGCTGTACATCAGCCAACAATACATTTACCTGCAGATTATTTAAATAATTATTTTGAAGATGATTATGATGGTTCATCTGAATCAGATTCTGAACATTAAATCTCGTAATCTTTCAAATATATCTGAATATTTTTCATAAATGGTTGACGTAGTTAGTAAAGAAACAGAACAGAAATAAGATGAATGTTATGTGACTGCATATATGTGTATATACAGAAAGTATAAAAAAATATATAGATGTATGTAACATATAAAAAATATATATTTAAATGTAATAAAAATATTATATACAATTTTATGATGCAAAATTCATTAAATGGAAATGTAGTGCTTGTTTTAAAACGTTTCACCTTTTATTAAACCGCTCAAACACAGTTACTTTAACAGACGTTTTAAACACATTATTATAGATTTTAAAATATTTCCCGTGGTTTCCTGGCTAAATGACTATTATTTCCTTCTTATTTCAACCTTAAATAAGGTGGAAAAAAATGTTTCACAGGTTCCCCAGCGGGGCACAAAACGGCCATTTTTGGACCCCCTCCTTTGCGTTTTAACTAAAATAATTTAGTTAAAACTAGAATTGACTAATTGCTCTTATAAAGTGAGGCTTACGTGCATGGGGGGTGGGGGGGTGCAGCGAGTGCTTTAGTATATTATAATATAAATAATAAGTAATATAAGTAATGATATTATGTTAAAAGTAGAATTATCCGACTGCTTTAGTAAATTCGCGGTGTAACGTGTTTCTCTTAGAGTCAAAACGCGAATCCCTCAATCGGCAATGCTATACATATATGTATAATATTCACTAAATAAAAATTCAGATTTTTGCATTATAATTATATTGAAATAATGCTGATTGATGATGTTTATTAGGTAAATTTGAAGAATAGTGTTTGGTTGGTAAGTCAAAAGTGTAACATAATTCGAAATGATATTCTTTCGGCGTATAGATTAGTGACGCGCTTTAAAAGTATTTAAGTTTTTAAAACGCGTCAACTAACCTATGTAGGTTAGTGACGCACTTTAAAAGTATTTAAGTGTTTAAAGCGCGTCAACTAACCTATGTAGGTTCGTGACGCGCTTTAAACAGTTAAATACTTTTAAAGTGCGTCACTAACCTACATAGGTTAGTTGACGCGCTTTAAACACTTAAATACTTTTAAAGCGCGTCACTAATCTATACGCCGAAAGAATATCATCTTAAATTATGTTACATTTCTGACTTACCAAACAGTTGTCATATTCTTCAGATTTATCTAATAAACATCATCAATTGGCATTATTTTAATATAATTATAATGCAAAAATCTTAATTTTTACTTTGTGAATATTATACATATATGTATAGCATTGCCGATTGAGGGATTTCGCGTTTTGATTGTAAGAGAAACACGTTAGACCGCGAATTTACTAAAGCAGTTGGTTAATTCTAGTTTCAACATTATATTATTAGGTACTTATATTACCTATTACTTATATTATAATATACTAAAGCACTCGCTGCACCCCCCCCCCTCCCCCCATGCACGTAAGCCTCACTTTATAAGAGCAATTAGTCAATTCTAGTTTTAACTAAATTATTTTAGTTAAAACGCGAATTTACTAAAGTGGTCAGTTAATTCTAGTTTTAACTGAAATGCATTCGGTCAATTCTAGTTTTAACTAAATTCTTTCAGTTAGAACGCGAATTACCGAAAGGGCTTAGTTAAAACTAGAAATTACTAGTAAATTCGGGTTTTGACGGATTTCGGGTTTTAACTGTAACGTTACCACAGCCCCAGTGGTCGAATTGGTACGACACCCGCACGGTATACGGGAGGTTCCAGGTTTAAACCCTGGCTGGGGTAGTATTTTTTTCGCAATAAAAAATAACTTAGAAATTACATCATCGGACCAAAAGCCTTGGTCGAAATTAATAATGTCTCGATTTGATCCGAAAAAGTGCTGTGTGAATCCGACAAAGCGAGTTGGCTCACGGTTTTTCTATGTTCATATCGAAAAAGACGTTATATATTGCCAGTCACAGTCGATTTAAGAGTATTTCAATTGTTATTCTATACTGGCGAGAAAGGAATTTATTATTTTCTAAAGTTAAAAGTATAAAATAATAAAAATATGCAATTTGTGTAAAACAACAAAATGTCTTGACTTCTAATATTCCTATACCTAAAATATATTTATTAATTTCTTGTGTCCATCTCAATCATTGGTCCGTATTTCATTACTCGATCCATCTCAATGCAAACCAAAGAAAGAGTGGTAAAGAAAGTAACTTAATATTTACAGTTAAAAATTTAATATTTAGTACTTATAACACTATATGTAACTATGAAATCTATTTATTATAAACATAGCATGCAAACAAAAAATAAAGATTAAGAAAATTATAAGAGTTGTTATAACCATGACCATAAACTGTTATAACATAAACACGTGAAAGTATAAGCTCGCAAATACAATTTCACAATCGGTCATACACTTAAAAAATATATATTAGTAATGGTGTATAAAAACAAAACAGTTTATATACATATATGTATATATATATATATATATATATATATATATGTATATAAACAGTTTTGTTTTTATACACCATTACTAATATATATTTTTTAAGTGTATGACTGATTGTGAAATTATATATATATATATATATATATATATATATATATATATATATATATATATATATATATATATACAGGGTATCCGAAAAATCCACTTCGGGAGGTGATTCGGGACCCAAAAACAAGCAAAAAAGTTCATACAAACATAGGTTCGGAAATGAGCCGTTTCCGAGTTATAGCCACTTTTATGTTCAAAAATCGTAAATTTTTATTTTTAATTTTTTTTTAATTACAATTTTTTTAGTTTTTTTCAATTTTTCAATATTACAATTACAATTACATTATTTTTAAAGTAAACATAAACAGATATTTAAATTGAATTAAATAAGGTGTTCAAAATGACCACCTTCAGCACGAATGCAGGCCCTTATTCTTCTATCAAAGGAATTCCGAACTCTTTGAAAAACATTTGGATCCCTCCTTACTTCGTCAAATTCATGAATTATTCTCTGTCTTAATTCAGCAATATTGTTTGGTGCATTTCTGTAAACAATTGATTTTACATGACAGTCATGTAAATTCTCTGTCTTAATTCAGCAATATTGTTTGGTGCATTTCTGTAAACAATTGATTTTACATGACAGTCATGTAGAGGTAAGAGCTATCGAAAGCCGTGTGCAACTTTGCAGAATTCAATATGGCGGTACCAAGATGGCGTTTTAAAGTGCCAAAAATCTCTTCGTTCTCATAGGAACCTTGGATCTTCAGCTCATTCATGATTAAAACAGCTCTAAAATGACCTGTGTTAGAGTTAATAGTAGGTTGACCACGAATCAGTAGCTGTGGGTGATCGAATTTGGATGGTAATCCAATATGGTGGCCAGAAACTTCATTTACGCACCGCAAACTACTGACAATTGATCGGATCTACTTGAAAATGGTTGTGCGGGTGGTTCATGGACTGTATGTGACAAATCCGATCCCAAAAAAGCAAAATCCAAAATGGCGATGATCGAAATCCAGGATGGTGATCCAATATGACGGCCGATCCACTCTGTATTGTAAATCACTGGAAATTCAGCAGATCCACTCAAAAATGATTGCGTGGATGATTTTGGGACTGCTCATCATAGACCTGACCTCAGTCAAGCCAAATCCAAAATGGCAGATCCAATATGGTGGCTGAACACTTTTTTACGTACTGCAAATCATTGAAAACCTATCGGATCCTCTCGAAAATAGTTCTGTAGGAGTTTTTACGGCTTCTCATTGAGAATTCGGTCCCAAAGAAACCAAGTAGGCATATTCATGATCTGATACAAAACAGACGGGTCCCTATAGATTTTGGCAGAATAATCCAAGTTGACGAACGGATGAAAGATTGGTTCCTTTGATATATCAATTAATTTGCTCTCACATCAATGTCCATTGTGTAGTAATGATCTAGCAAAGTAAACTCGCATGTTATTGTGCTAACCCGTCCTCTCACGTATTCTAACATTATTGGGATTCACCGACTTCGTGGGACTGACCTTTTCCTTCGTCCCATTGAAATGATGTAGGTGTCAGATGATGTTTGAACCAAATGATATAGTAATATAGGAATGGGATTATTTGAAGGTTCATATTTAGGGTTTATATCGTCATTTTTAAGGATTAACCATTAATTGAAGGTTAACTATTACTTGAAGGTTAACCATCATTTAAAGAAAAACGAAAAAATCCTTAAAGTTGGGTGTTATTTCGGACCGCCAATTGAAGATTAACCTTCAAACGATGGTTAACCTTCAATTGGCGGTCCAAAATCACACCCAACTTTAAAGGTTTTTCTATGATGTTTTTTTAACGGTTAACACCAAAAGTTGAGTGTATTTTTCCATAAGGAAACCGCTTAAATATAAAAGTAGCAGCGCCCATATAATTAATATCTTACGACATTTTTCGGTCTGCTTCAGATATCCTGTGGACGTCATCTAAGACGCTTGCAAGATACTAAATAGATACTAAATAGATACTAAATAGATACTAAATAGATACTAAATAGCCGGACATTTGTGCATCTGCTGGATATCCACCGGATATCTGAGACTATTTTGGGATGTCCTGCGGTTATTGAGATATCCCAAAATGATGTCTGTAAGACGTCTCTCAGATAAAGTGTGCTGATGTGTGGGATATAATATATATATATATATATATATATATATATATATATATATATATATATATATATATATATATATATATATGTGTGTGTGTGTGTGTGTGTGTGTGTATATTGTTGAGTGTTGAATATGCTTGACTAGTGTGTGCACACATATATGTCTGATCATGCGCGCGGCGAACGGTCCCGAAATCTCACGAGTGTGTCGTCATCGGAAGCCGAGCGTCTTCCGAGCGCGTCGTTACCGGTCAGTTTTGTCGTCGTTCGTGACACGAGTGCACGATCGACATAATAAAAGTATTAGTGTTTTCACAAGGTGTTCCTTTCCTTATTCTCCTAACAAGCTATCTGCGCGAAGTTCGCGGAATCGTCCGAATCAACAGGTTATGAGCCCAGCGACGAGTCCAGTGCGATAGGGCTTGCTAGACATCGTAAGAGTCGGGCGAAAAAAGGGACACGAGGCAAAAGTCGGCCATTTTTATTAGAGTCGCGGAAGATCGAAAAAGTCACGCGAGCAAGTAGGAAGTGCGAAAATGCCGGACGAATTTTCGGTAGGGCAGGTGCCCAAGTTCGATGGAACGAATTTCCTCGGATGGAAATTCTAAATGAGCGCAGCATTAACAGCGTGTGGAGTCTACGAAGTCATGGATGGCACGAGGGCAAGGCCGACAACCGAACGAGACGAGTTGATGAAGGCGTGGGTAAAGGACAACGCCAAGGCCATGTACCTAATTTCGAAGTCCCTGGAATACAAACATCTCGAGAGCCTGCTGGTCTGCACGACTGCAAAGGAGATGTGGGACGGTCTGGCGAGGATTCTTCAACAGAATTCGGCAGCGAATAAGCTCTTGCTGATGCAACGATTCCACGAATACAGCCCTACGGATACAGCCGTACAACATGTGGCAAAAATCCAAAATATGGCAAGGCAGCTTCTGGATCTCGGAGAAAACGTGTCCGAACAATCATGGCGAAAATTCTGGCCAGTCTAACGTCGAAGTTTAGCACCTTGCAGACAGCGTGGGACAGTGTCGATCCGGCTCGGCAAACCCTAGAAAACCTGCAAGAATGTCTCATCAAGGAGGAAAGTCGTTTGGATGCCGAAGGAGGCGAGATAGCAGCGCTTGCGGCGGTCCGAATCAGCGGCGGAGAGGTTAGCGGTTCGAAAAAGAAAGAAGACTCGAAGAGCAAAGAAGAGAAGAAAGCGCGGCGCGAGAAGAAAAAGAAAAACGTCGAGTGTTTCGTTTGTCAAGAAAAGGGGCATTACGCGCGCGATTGCCCGACGCGAAAACAAAAGAAAGATGGCGGCGGTGAGAGCGAGACACGTGGGTGCGCGTTTATTGCCGCGAGTTCGGTGAACGAACAGTCGAGTCGGTACAGCAGTGGGCCGAGTGCGGAACTGAAGAACAGATGGCTGAAACTGAACAAGAGAGATGTCTGGTATACCGACAGCGGCGCCTCCAGACACGTCACGTTTCGACGCGAGTGGCTCACAGAGTTTCGTCCGGAGAGAGGCACGGCGATCGGTCGGCGACGACGGCGTGTGCGAGGTGGCCGGCGAAGGCACTGTGATAATCGAGAAACTCGTGAACGGCATGTGGAGCGAGGCGCGAATCGAAAACGTGCTCTATGTACCAACAGTGCGCAGCAACTTGTTTTCCGTCGGTGTTTGCACCTCGAGAGGACTTGAAGTGAAATTTGCGGGTGATCGCGTGGACATGACGGACAGGTGAGATCGTGGCGACTGGAGTCAAGCAGTCCAACGAGATCTACAGAATGTTTTTCCGTGTGAAAAGTGCGCGAAACGTAGGCGAAGTGAACGTGTCCACGACGAGTCTAAAGGTCTGGCACGAACGCCTAGGACACCTGAACAAACGTGCGTTGTGTGATCTAGTGAAAAAGGAGCTCGTGGAAGGAGTCAAGGTCACAAACGAGAGAGACTTTTTCTGCGATGCTTGTCAGTTAGGCAAGGCACACAGACTGCCGTTCGAAAAGGTAAACAAAGAAGTCAGCACGAAACCGGGTGAGCTCACGCACAGCGACGTGTGCGGACCCATGTCCGAGAACTCACCAGGAGGAGCGCGTTACTTCGTGACCTTCATCGACGATGCTTACGGGTTCCGTCACGTGTACTTTCTGAAACATAAGTCGGACGTGTTCGATCGCTTCAGGGAATACGAGAGGATGATCGCGAACAAATTCGGCCGCCCAATGAAGGTGCTGCGGTGCGACAACGGCCGGGAGTACTGCAATGATAGGATGACACAGTATCTGTCAACACACGGAATACGGTTTGAAACAAGTGCACCGTACACGCCAGAACAAAATGGCAAATCAGAAAGGGATCCAAAACAAGAAAAGAAGAAAACCATCGACTCCAAATGGTGTTTAAAAAGTTGCGAGATGCAACCGGGAGCGTGTACCGATACAAAGCTCGCCTCTGTGCGAGAAGATTTCAACAAAGAGAGGGGATAGACTACACAGAGACGTTCTCACTAGTGGTGAGGTTGTGACCGAACTCGTGGTCTTGAATCAATTGAAACTTACTTGTATCAAAATAATACGGTCGCCACTGTGTTTTATACGCTGACACAGAACGTATGTGCCCTTGGATCACCTTGACCAATGGCTTCCTTCCTTCCAGAAAGTATTTCTTCTCGCTGCTTGGCTCGATGTCTTTTTCGAACACTCGCGTTCGCGTATCTTATGAGATTTCCTGATTTCAGGAAAGGAACGTTGAATAAACTTGAGATAAGTATTAACTTATCAAAATATAACAATGTATTTAAATTTTGGTACAAAAGTACGCTTGATGTGGAAAAGGAAAGTTTCCAACAGCTAACGGGCGTTTCCGGGTACGATCCCACGCTAAGTATCGCTTACTTACTGCTTAACTATCGTACGCAGTGAGAAAGGTGTATATATAAGTACGCCGCTACGCGAACTAATCCTTCCCATGTACGTGTGAAAACGATCGTTAATTTTCTACGCAATTTTTCAGATAAGACACGATGTGACTCTCTCTATGTTACGCATGGGAAAGACCTCGAGTCGATTCTCGGGCCCCCTTATATACTCTGGCTGGGATGTCGATCCCACCACTGTTCCTGCGACCAATCAGAAATCAGTCGCGCTATATTCGCGTTCTCTCTCTTACATGCAGTCGACTGGTTTTAGCATGCTCAACGGATTTCCTCGAAAAGAAAGATATCAAATTACATCAAAGGCTACTGCCGATGTTTCAATTAAATGATTCTACGATGAAATAATATTTTACATATGCGACTACATGTTATTGCTTTCCCCTTACACGTTTAATTTAATAAATATGTAAAATGATGAATCCCTTACAATACATATCCTTAAATGCATGATTTCCCGCTATTTTTGCAATTCCGCACATTTATTCATATGCATTACATTATCATTATTTTAATCTTTCTTTTATTTTCAGGTTCAATTCAGGCATCCGAGGATCTCTAGGACTCATCAGGTAAGTATAGGTAAGTATTAAATATATTCACAATGGAATATTAACGCAAAATAATCACTTTTCCCCTTTTTAGGAATCTTACGTAAAATAACGTTAAACGTCATTCACGCACGTAAAAACGGATCCAACATATTGAAATCATCTTCAATTAATTGAATTTATCAAAGAAATTAATCTGATACATCTATCTTCAAGAATCACCTACATGACCTTGAGAATATGACCTTAAATATGGAATCTTTATACGCGCATAATTTTGCAAATTTAACTTTAGAATATGTTTTCTTACTTTCTCAGAATGCGATTTATGCAATAAAAGGCGAATATTTGTCAATAAACAAAAAGTTCACAAAATTTATGTAAATCTGTAAAAATGCTCTGATTTGAATAAATGAGGATTCGTTGGATTCGTTTTGATCTAAATAAACTAATTTCGACCTTAAAATCTAATATTTACGCTTATAACGAAAGTTCACTATTGTTTATCAACTTTCGTTAATCTCGATAAAATCACAGTTTTTTCACCATGGAATTTTTTAATTGAATGTAAAAAATGATCCTATCGCTTAACATCATAAAAAAATCAATTATTTAAACTAATGACCTTGAAAAGTCACCTTTGTTAATAATGGAAAAATTAAAGTTTTTATGCCATGGGCATCTTTCAATCGATCAAACAAATGATTTTATCACGCTTGAAATTCAGAATTACGATTACTTATCGTTGTGACCTTGAAATTATCATTTTTTATAATAATGTAAAATTTTGAAATCAAAGTGCATAATTACTCTTTTTAGGTGAAAAGAAAATGTTTAAGACTAGTTTTACTCATCTCGCTTCGCAAATGACGAAGGTCATTTGAAGGTCACCTTGACAAGGTGAAACCTCGTTACGATTATAAAAATGGTACTTTGACCATATAGGCATATGTTTCTGACATCAAAATAAAACGTTTAATATCAAAATGAACAAAATCGGACTGTAAATAAAAAAGTAACTCAAAATCTGTAAAAAGTCATTATATCGCTATTCATCATGCAAAAACAATACGAACATGTTTCTTGAAATGAAATAAGAATATTTAGGTCATCAAAATATCGAATTTGCCTTAATTGACAAAATGACCTTGAGAATGTCAAAATCTCTAATCTCGGTTCGTAATCGACACTAACAAGGGAACCTCGCGAAGTGGAAAATTCTGATTTTAATGAAACTTTCCACACATGTAGGGGGAGTAAAAAGATAAATTTAGATGTTTTTTGTAGCGGCCCAAAAACGGTTTTAAGGGGTGAAACCACTGCTCATATGTAGAGCCGGTTTTTGCTTTTCTCGATATATTTCGAAAAGTATTCAAGATATCAAAAAATGTTTCAAATAAAAGTTTTATAGTAAAATCTCCTCTATTCAACAACATTAATAAAATTTTGAAAAAAAAAATTTTTGTTTAAAAAATTATTTTTAAAAAATATTATATTAATGTTGTTGAATAGAGGAGATTTTACTATAAAACTTTTATTTGAAACATTTTTTGATATCTTGAATACTTTTCGAAATATATCGAGAAAAGCAAAAACCGGCTCTACATATGAGCAGTGGTTTCACCCCTTAAAACCGTTTTTGGGCCGCTACAAAAAATATCTAAATTCATCTTTTTACTCCCCCTACACGCAAAAAGGTATTCACCGTATGAGATCATGCAAGGCGGACCATGAAACGCGCTGCGCCCTGCCACTACGCTGGGCCGTGTCCCCCACTCTCTTTCGTCGTGCGCCCATGTCAAAACACGCTGCTCGCGCAGCAACGTCTTTTCTCGTACTAAACTGCACGGTATTTTTCCGTGCATCGCACCGGCTTTCGCGGCGAACGTACGTTCGCAACGCGCGGCGATTCATGGTGCGCCTTGCATGATCTCATACGGTGAATACCTTTTTGCGTGTACATGTGTGGAAAGTTTCATTAAAATCAGAATTTTCCACTTCGCGAGGTTCCCTTGTAAGTGTATATTGCTTCTCGTATGAATATAATTCAATGAAATTTGTCGTTAAATGCTCTTTAAACTTCATACTTATTGAATTTACTTGTTCGAGCTTGATACTGACTTCTGACATGTGAATTACATTAACCTGCATGGTTTCGCGTTATCGGTTCGTATTATTGCCAATCTGGATAATAATTATAACTAATCCACACGCCTTTGGTATGCTGAATATATATATATATATATATATATATATATATATATATATATATATAAACTTGTCACAAAAATTAAAGGAACACTTAAATTTTCTTAAAAATTAGGCAAAATTTGAGCAGCTGTATCTTCGTTAAAAATGAACAAAATTTAAGTTTAAAAAAAGGGTTTTAAAGCTTGAAATCTCTACTTTCAGAAGATCACTATTTTCTTTTAGTTTCTGTGAGTTTGGTAATTTTTACATATAGAAAACCACGAGCTAGACAAAATGGGAAATTTTCTTCTCACTTTGTGGGCCTGTCACGTGCTCAAAAAAATCCTGCGAAATTTTTTGACTTTCCAATGTGAAAGCTCGAAGTTTTCCCTACAAAATCTTTTTTTAAAAATGTTTCTACGATTTTTTGTTACTGAGTTAACGCGGATTGAATAAGAAATGAGCATTTTGACTTTGATTGCTCATAACTCCGTTAAAAATCATCGTACCGCAATTCGCAAAATGGATTCTTAAAGCTAAAACTTTGCTCTATCAAGTCGTATAATCGCCAATTTTTTTATAAAGATGTTTGGATACATTACAAGTGAGTAAAGATGTCGTAAAAATTTGCAATTTTTTACTTTCTTATTTAGATCCAAAAAACAATTGTGCAGAACAACAACAAAAATTTATTCTTTACGTTTTTTTTTACTTTTAAGTATCCTACATTTAAAAAAAATTTGCCGAATAGCTATGAGATTTTCTTCATGGTGGCCACTATGGTTTTACGAGGCAAAACGTACAAAAAATTGTGAAATTGCTTAATTTCAGTAAAAATCAAGAAAAAAATTAAAAATAACGTCTGGCGGACGTTGAAAAACTGTTTTCAATTACGCTGACAATACATTAAAGATGAGTAAGTGTCAGCATAAACTAGAAAGACTTTTTTATAAAAAATTAATGTTTTGTGTTTTAAAAATTTGAAAAAATACCGCCGGCATTAGCGTTACCCAAAGCATACGAGGAAGTTGCCCGGTCGGATTTACGCTTTGTTATGCGCGCGTGCGCGTGCGTAAGTGTATGTGTGTCATTCAGCTGAGACCCCGCGACTCGTCGCTTTCGCAGTATTTTATGACTCTAAACTCATTCATGACTATGTATGCGTGCGCGCACACGCGCGTGTTTGTATGTATGTGTATGTATGTGTGTGTTCCGTATGCGTGTGTACGTACGTACATGCGTGCGTGAATAGGTGAGTGGATAGATGGTCGTAGGTGGTAAAATGAATTTTTTCAAATTTCGAAAACACAAAACATTAATTTCTTATTAAAAAAAGTCTTTCTAGCTTATACTGGTATAAATTTTAAAAAATTTATTTTACCACCTATGACCATCTATCCACTCACCCACACACGCACGCATGTACGCATGCATACATACACATACACGCATGCAGGCGCACGCACACACAGTCATAAATAAGTTTAGAGTCATAAAATACTGCGAAAGCGACGAGTCGCGGGGTCTCAGCTGAATGACACACATACACATACGCGCACGCGCACGCGCGCATAACAAAGCGTAAATCCGACCGGGCAACCTCCTCGTATGCTTTGGGTAACGCTAATGCCGGCGGTATTTTTTCAAATTTTTAAAACAAAACATTAATTTTTTATAAAAAAGTCTTTCTAGCTTATGCTGACACTTACTCATCTTTAATGTATTGTCAGCGTAATTGAAAACAGTTTTTCAACGTCCGCCAGACGTTATTTTTAATTTTTTTTCTTGATTTTTACTGAAATTAAGCAATTTCACAATTTTTTGTACGTTTTGCCCCGTAAAACCATAGTGGCCACCATGAAGAAAATCTCATAGCTATTCGGCAAATTTTTTTAAATGTAGGATACTTAAAAGTAGAAAAAAACGTAAAGAATAAATTTTTGTTGTTGTTCTGCACAATTGTTTTTTGGATCTAAATAAGAAAGTAAAAAATTGCAAATTTTTACGACATCTTTACTCACTTGTAATGTATCCAAACATCTTTATAAAAAAATTGACGATTATACGACTTGATAGAGCAAAGTTTTAGCTTTAAGAATCCATTTTGCAAATTGCGGTACGATGATTTTTAACGGAGTTATGAGCAATCAAAGTCAAAATGCTCATTTCTTATTCAATCCGCGTTAACTCAATAACAAAAAATCGTAGAAACATTTTTAAAAAAAGATTTTGTAGGGAAAACTTCGAGCTTTCACATTGGGAAGTCAAAAATTTTCACAGAATTTTTTTGAGCACGTGACAGGCCCACAAAGTGAGAAGAAAATTTCCCATTTTGTTTAGCTCGTGGTTTTCTATATGTAAAAATTACCAAACTCACAGAAACTAAAAGAAAATGGTGATCTTCTGAAAGTAGAGATTTCAAGCTTTAAAACCCTTTTTTTAAACTTAAATTTTGTTCATTTTTAACGAAGATACAGCTGCTCAAATTTTGCCTAGTTTTTAAGAAAATTTAAGTGTTCCTTTAATTTTTGTGCCGAGTTTATATATATATATATATATATATATATATATATATATATATAATTACATGTATAACTCGCTTTTATAACTACTACTGTCTCTAGACGCTATCAACGTATGTCTAATACTACATATCACGCTTATCAAATTTATTTGATATTGTCATTACTCGATAATAAATCAAAATAAAAATATAAAATCTGACATCTGTCACAAAATAAACATTCTATCATTCATTTAGAAGATTCGGAGCTACTGTTATCGCCGTTACTATTGCTCCGGTCACGCTGCCACATCTGCTCATTCGGTAGAGCAATATGAATATTAAAGTCTCTGTACCCTCTATGAGTTAATATCAGGTACGTTAGCAAAAAAAGCTATTCAATATCATTATTATTATTATAGTTACGTAAATTATAAAAATTCCGTGTATATCTCGTCTTTGGTTATCATTGTCTTTATTAATATAACTTTTTCTTTTTCAGGTCTCGACCAACCTTTACTGCTGCTGGGATTCTGCCTGCTGGACGTCCTCTGCTCTCACGAACTGGCTGCTCTGGATTAGATCCTCTACCGCAACATCAGGCTCGCTGTTATCAAGGATGATCGATGTATCGGGATCCGAGCTGATTTGCTCTCTACTATTGTTGTTATTTTCAGGATGTTCTGGGATGGGAGTGGATGTGAGGACTCTAGGATCCGCGATATTTTTCTCCGCCTTCGTCCTCGTCATCTCTCTCGCTGGTGTCGTCTGCTCTCCAGTTGACATTTGTGCCGCCTGCTTACCTCTAAGTAATAATTCAAGGGATATCAATGCGGCTGGCTGTCCCTTGGACGTCGGTCGCAAGGTACGACTCCCTGCGCCTGCTGCTAGCACTCGTCGCTCAGGAGGACCTCGAACTCATCCAGTTCGATGTAAAGACGGCGTTCCTTTACGGGAACCTGAACGAGGAGATTCACATGGAGGTGCCTGAAGGGCTCGACGTGGAAGAATGCGCGGGAACCTGTGAAAGTGTAGCGTGTCGACTCATCAAGTCGCTATACGGTTTAAAGCAAGCACCTCGGTGCTGGAACCGTAAGTTCAGTGGTTTTTTGCGAAAGTTTAATTTTAAAGAAACAAGTGCGGACAAATGTACATATATCGGTTATTTCGAAGGTGTTAGAGTATTTCTCGCGTTATTTGTTGACGACGGTCTTGTCGCGTGTAAATCCAAGGAAGTTCTCGAGCGTGTCATAACGATATTAAGTCAAGAATTCGAGATTACGCGGAGCGACGGGAGCTGTTACGTAGGACTGCAAATAGATTGCGATCGAGAAAGAAAGTCGGTGTTTATTCATCAGAGCGCGTACGTCAAGCGTATTCTCGAGAGATTCGGTATGAGCGAAGCAAAACTTCTGGCTGTGCCGGCCGACCCTCATGTAACCCTGTGTCCAGCAGACGCGAGTGAGAGTGTGAGAAGCGTGCCCTATCGCGAAGCCGTGGGTTCACTGATGTTTGTCGCGATCGTGTCAAGACCCGACATCGCATTTGCGGTAAACAGCGATAGCAGGTTTCTAAATAACCACGACCTAAGTCACTGGCGAGCTGTGAAAAGAATTTTTGCTTATCTAGGTGGTACGATAAATATAGGTATCGAGTATAGAAGCGGCGGAAGCGAGTCTAAGCTAGTCGGTTTTTCGGACTCGGATTAAGGTACCATTTCATGCGCAGTGTCCAGC
Organism: Temnothorax unifasciatus; assembly: GCA_030770225.1. NCBI lineage: Eukaryota > Metazoa > Arthropoda > Insecta > Hymenoptera > Formicidae > Temnothorax > Temnothorax unifasciatus. The sequence continues at coordinate 25,066 of JASTWK010000529.1, read as the reverse complement.
CGCAGCAGTTCGCTGTGATTGGTTGAAAATTTTTTATAACATGACACACTTCCGGCGCAAAATACATTTTACCGCATCTTGTTCTTCTGTTTTGAAGTTCAACCAAACGAACAAAGAGCAGCAAAGCCGGATTCCGTCCAGTCGCTCGAAATCAAAGTCAGGAAAGCGAGCAATATTTACATACGTACCTGTGCAGTGTTTGCAACAAATGTTAAGGAATGTATTGAGAGAATGGCGTTCAATGAGGTATAGAAAATGTTTATGAATAATTAATTGTAAGCAAAATTCATAACCTCAATTTGTCAATATCACAATCTTAATTGATGAACCACAATTATTATAATTTTTTAAAGCCCTGGTTATTATAAAGTAATCTTATAATTTAGAAATTTATAATTTATTCTCTAAATAAAGAAATTTTAGTAGTATTACTTTTCTGCTTTTTAAATCGTTTAATGAAAAATTGCAGATGTATATAAACAATATAATCTAAATGCGTTGACTATTGATTTATTTTTCTGTTAGATAAAACCTGTTAATACTTGTGGAATTTGTGAAGAAATTACGGAAGAATCATTAATTTCAAATCATAAATGCTTGGAAGGATATAAACGTTTCTTCACTGATAGAAACAGATATTTTTATCCAGTATGCGGTAAATATAAATGAAAATGATGTGTGTTGTAGATTCTTGAAAAATGATGAAAATAAATGATATAACTGTGTATATAATGTATGTGATGATTTTTTTATATAGATAATGGATTAATAATGCGACGAAGTGCTATGGATAATGGCGCAGAAAGCATTGCACTTGATGAGCCATTGAGCCAGCCAGAAAAAAATACAGGTGAACATGGTGCGGTTGAAGAACCTTCTTCAGTCAATAATTCTTCTGATTCAACGGAACTAGAAGAATTGCTTATAGAAGAGGTTTCAAAATGGGAAGCATTATACAATTATAATCTACCTTTAATACAACGTAATAAAGCAATAACTGGTGAAGCATGGAAAGCGGTTTCGGAAGCTCTGCAAGGTATTACAAATATGTGATATTGAATAACTTGTGAATATAAATGTTTAAACTTTTTGATGAAAATAATTAGCTGTTTTGTTAATATATTTTATTTATTTTTATAGGACGTTTGAGTCCAAAAGAAGCTGCAAAAAAATGGAAGATATTACGAGATACTTATTATCGTAAACTGGCGGAAGAAAAATTACCTAGTGGATCAGGACGACCTACTACAAAGCGAAAATGGAAACATTTTGATCAGTTGGATTTTTTGCGCGATCTATCTTTGAGACAGAAGTATTGCATTGTTTTAAAATTATTACAACTTTGAATTAACATTATATAGCTTTCACTCATGTTTTAACTGATATAATCATATTATTAAAGAACAACTTCAAATCTTTCTAACGATGAGGAAAATGAAGAAAACATTCCACCGATTCCAAAGAAAAATCGATCTTGTAAGTATTTCGTGTTTTTAATATTTATCCTTGTGAAAATATAAAAAGTTATCACTTATTTTGTATTGATAGCAAACCTGTCATCAGAAAGCACTGAATCAAGTGTTGCAATCAACAAAATTGCAGATGCAATTACAGCAATGAACGCTACCTCCGAGCCTATTCAATTACCAGCGTTACCACCTTTAGTAAAGCAAGATGAAGTAGATGGTCTGTTCCTAATAATGGGTACACAAATTCGGAAGCTGCCAGAGAAAGAAAGAAACACCTTTATATTTGAAATGATGTCTTTCTTCAGAGAAAAAATATCACGTCTTTCTCATCTTCTGTGACTTTTTCACGCAAACAATGCAGGGTAGTGTAATAATTGCTTACACCAAAGTATTTAAATTTTTTTATGTTTAAAAAGTTTAGATTAATTACTAGTATCAAAGTATTTTTTTTTTTTTCATTATTATTATCTTCTATGACTCTTATGCAAACAATGCAAAGTATTGTAAGAATAGCTTACACCAATGTATTTTTTTTATTATTATCCTCTTTTGTTACTTTTTCATGCAAACAATGCAGGGTAGTGTAAGAATAGCTTACATCAAAGTATTATAATTTTTTTTATTATGTTTAAAAAGTCTAGATTAATTACTATGTTACATATTATAAAAATATATAATGTAAAATATTTATAACTAGTGGATTTCATTTATTTAATAAAGTAGTAGTTTTATTAATCATTTGGATTTCTTAAATAAACTTAGAAAAAGTATTAATTCTATATTGCTTATACAACTTAATAATTAATTATATTTACGCTTAATAGTACATTTTTAATAAGTTTTATTGTTAATTAAATATAAACTAATTTTTTTATTATATATATGTATATTAAAGTCTTATATTTTTTTCACTGATAAATTCGTGAAAATTGCCATGGAACGGCTCCTTCTTCATAAAAATACTCAGTGAATTTGTTTCTAATATCTGCAGCTACTCTTGTATGCGTGGGTGTAGAAGTAGCAGCAATGTCTTGGAAAGCAGAATTATTACTTTCAACTATATTTCTCCAAGTACCCGGTATTATTGATCCATCATTTCCTTCTCTATCAACCATTTCAGGTGTTATAAATGTTTCTCTTCTTGACAAATCTTGCTTACGAAGCCAATTATGCAAAACTATTGTTGCTTTTACCATTTTCTCAGTATTATCAACTTTAGCAATAGTAGATTTTCTATAAAATCGCCATTGTGCAGCAAGTATTCCAAACGCATTTTCGATTACTCTTCTTGCTCGAGATAATCGATAATTATAAATCTTTTTCTCAGTCGTTAGTTCACCTCTGTCAGGATATGGACGCATCAAATATGAAGTTAGTGGGAACGCTTCATCTCCAACTATTACATATGGATATGTAGTACTTCCCTCATAAATTTCATCTGCAGCCGGAACATTCATTTTCCCTTGTGCAAATCTTTGACCCATTTCAGACTGTTTAAAAATCCCACCATCGCTTTGACGACCGAATGCTCCAATGTCAACGTAAGTGAAAAGATAATTAGCATCACACATAGCTAAGAGTACAATACTGTGGGTTTTTTTATAGTTGAAGTACGCTGAACCAGATTTTTCAGGACTCTGCAAAGTATAGATTAATTAAACTTGGCATTCAAATATTTTGTATTAGTATTGGTATAATAAGTGGATAACTCTAGACATAATTTTTAATTGTATATAATAGAGATATGTATATACATAATTTATACCAGTTAAAAAGAGAGTATTTTATGATATATTATACCTGTATGATAACATGCTTTCCATCTATAGCTCCAATGCAATGAGGGAAATGCCATTTCTCATTGAAGTCATGACTAATTGCTTTCCAGGCACTTTCATTACATTGTACTAATACAAGTGGTGATAATATTTCCCACAAGGCTTGACAAGTTTCCGAAATGATTTTTGATACTGCTGTTAAACTTACAAGGTATTGGTATGACATAGATGTCATGCTATCTCCACTTGCTAAATATCTACAATGAAAATAGAAAGTTTAGCAACATAACTTAAAAAGAATATTTATTTCATTATATTATATGTATTATACCTCAAACATATTGATAAGCGTTGTCCTGCTTCAATTGGTTCACGAATAGCGTATTGTCGAGTAATCTTTGGGGCAACTAATTCCAATAATTCTTCAAATTGTATAATGCTCATTCGAAAATAATTTCGAAAGCGTAAATCTTCTAACTTTAATATAGGTAAAGCCGTATAGTAAAACCCATATCGTCGACGTTGTTCAAAAAATTCAGTTATCCAAGTACGTTTCTTTGTATAACGTCGCTTTTTCTTTGAAATTTCAGTTGCCCAAGCTATAACTGCACCAACAGTCGCCGTAATCACAATTTTTTGCTTTCTTAAATTTTCCACATTATATTTTTGAATTATTTGCTCGCATTTTCTGTGCCACTCATATAATTGATGTTGATTGTACGACATTATCAGACTGTTAAAATTAATTTTAAACCGCAACCAAAAAAAACATATATTTTAGGTTAAGATTAAATAAGCTGCTGCCGCTATTCCTTTTCATGAGCAGCAAAAGCAGTTCTAGAAAATTTGAATCACGTGACATTTTGCTGCCGCAGCGTGCTGCGTATGAAAAGGCACCTTTACGCGGGAGATCTAGAAACCCGTAGGTCTACGACCGGGTACTTGTTTAGTTTCGCAAACGGACCAATCACATGGTCATCTCGACGTCAGAAAATGGTAACACTGAGTACCACAGAGTCCGAGTACGTCGCCGCGTCGTCCGCCGCGAAGGAGGCTGTATGGTTGCAAAACTTGTTAGGTGATATCGGATGTCGCTGTGATAGCGCCACCACTTTATACGTAGATAACCAAAGTGCTATAAAAATAGCAAGAAATCCTGAGTTCCATGAGAGGACCAAGCATATCGACGTCCGATACCATCACATCCGCGAGATGATTGAAAAGACCGAGATTCGAGTCGAATATGTTCCGTCAAAAATGCAAAAAGCGGACATAGTAACAAAAGCGTTACCAAAGGAAAATTTTAAGCGTCTGCGTGAAAGTATGGGTATGCGTGAAGGCGTGCACAAGTAGTCAAGCGGCGGAAGTGTTGAGTGTTGAATATGCTTGACTAGTGTGTGCACACATATATGTCTGATCATGCGCGCGGCGAACGGTCCCGAAATCTCACGAGTGTGTCGTCACCGGAAGCCGAGCGTCTTCCGAGCGCGTCGTTACCGGTCAGTCTTGTCGTCGTTCGTGACACGAGCTGGTGCACGATCGACATAATAAAAGTATTAGTGTTTTCACAAGGTGTTCCTTTCCTTATTCTCCTAACAAGCTATCTGCGCGAAGGTCGCGGAATTGTCCGAATCAACATATATATATAATAACTAACCAACGCACTTGAATTTGTCCGAGACAATGCGAAATCCTGTTCTTATGATATCAAGGGAGACATATTTTGATTTAAAAAAATTTGACCTTAGGTGAAGACGTCATGGTTAAATAAAGGTCAACTTTATTTTTCTTTTAACGGCAGCATAACTTTTTAAACACTTATGTCTGTAGTCCTTCTCATTACGAACTCAATGCGCTATGACCCAAGGTCATCAAAGGTCAAATGACCAAATGTTTACAATATTGTTGCCTTTATGTATGTTCGAACCTTAGAACTTCCATCCTTAGCTACAAATGCAGAGAGCAATATGATTTCTGAATGATTTTTTCGATGGTATCCTTACAGTCGCGGTTCATAACGAGTTTCTGGAACAAAAACTGCCGGAAATGAGCGCAACACATTCGATAGCGTTACCGGCGAGATGTTTTGATAGGCCATTGGTAGGTCCAGATTTAAGTGAAACCAATTGTAATAAATAAGAATCATTGAGCGCTAACTGAGCTCTGCTTTATCGTTTTAAAACGCAGGCTTTGCGTACAGTGGAGTACATATTTGGAACAGGAATATAATTTAATTAGGATATAATAAATATAATTAAATATAATTCATTAGGATTAATAAATATAGGAATATTCTTATAATAAATATCAATTGATACACAATCTATAATGTATAATATATTTATATTATATACATAGATATATATTTAATAGATATTTACATAATAGATGTAGGTATTGAAAGAAGTAATAATAAATTTGCACGTCTAATAAAAGTTACGGCAATCGAAGAATCGGATCTTTCTAGGACTATATCCCAATGCCAAGATTCTTGTATTATTCTTCAATAATATATTTATATATTTGCATTTGTGTAAATTATGAGAGATATTTATTTACGAGAATAAATCAATATATTGAATAACAATTTATAATTTATTTATATATGTCATGTATATATTAGATTATCGATATATCCAAACGACTTAAGAGAATTTTCATATAACAAATTATCCTAGGCATACTATTGCCATTGTTGCTAAAATTAAACAAAACAACACGAAAGCTATACGATCAATGGCTGTGCCTGCGAGAATCCATTGCAATTGCGTGGTGTTCTTTGTTGGCGAAATTATATTTTGTCGGTCTCCCTCGTCCGAAATGTTAGACGTTGAATTAGTAGTGGATTCCTCCGTAAGTTTACCACGCAATTCTTGACCTGGCATAGGCCGTCGTGATTCAATCTGGAAAAATTATCGACGATAATTTCAAAATTTAATAACGTGAGAGAATTAAATTTTATATTGCATATAATTATTTATATTTATATTTAATTTGCATAATTTCTTATTACTATTAATATTACAGAAAAATAGATGTATACAATATGAGATTGTGCGTGAAATATTCTTTAGTTCAAGTTTTATAATCCCGGGAAAAAAGGATTAGATCTGAGCAGATCAAATTATATCTTAGCAGATGAAATTTTATCTGGTCAGATATGTTTAGATATGACTTCTTATGTCTGCGCAGATCTGCTCATGTACATATTTTCATATATAACTATATATAACTATGCACATGTACATATTTTCATATATTACTATATAATAACTATATATAACTATATATGGGGTGTAATCTGGTTTTTTCACGGCTCAGATCGGACCATATCTGCTCAAATCGGATCATATCTGCTCAGATCGAACCACATCTGATTAAGATTCATCGAAACAGTCAAGATCTGACTGTATCTGTTTAGATATAACCATATCTATACTCGAAGCAATCCAAAATTACATCTGACCATATCTGTCCAGATATAGGTCGAAATGAGGTTGTGTTTGATCGAAAACTGTTCAGGTCTGACCATGTTTAACTATAACAAATTAACTTATGTTCGATGATCGATATTCGTCTAAGATATTTAAATATATAAATATGAATTTATTTATATACATAGCAAATTAAAAATATTTAATTAAATATCTTTGATATAATTATATAAAAATAAATTATGATAAAGATATCATTTGCAGAAAATAAGTTTTTTTTATAAACCAAAAATGTTAATTATTTGTTATAAAAGCATTTTCATCAATTCGCCTTATATCTAAAATACAAAAGACAATCACAGAAATATGTTATGTCGTACATTGTAAGCTAATGGATAAACAAAAGTGATAAAATTCTCAATTTGATTATTATTTAATAGCTAAATTACATTAAAAATTTTGTTGAAGTTATTTGGAGACTTGCATAAATAATTACCAACTCGAATAAGAATTATTAGAGACTTTACATTTTTTACTTTAATTAATAAGAATTATTTACTAGTTATACAGGGTGTAACAAAAAGGTCGGGAATCTATTGTTGTAAAAACAAACAGAAAAAATTATTTTAAAAAATTTGATTGCATTTTGTACACGCAAATTAAATTTTGCAAAATTGCAAATATAATTATTAATAAAAATTAATATTATTATTCGATTTTTTTCATTATTCTACGTATAAAAGTATGATGGTTAAGTTATCGAAAAGTAAATATTTTATGAGATATCACATATTTTATATTAAAAAAGTCATGACAAAATTTAAAATATTTCAGGAAATTCTTAACGAAAGAGAGCTTTATCTTAGTATTTTGAAAACGTTTTGACAAGGGTTACAAGCATATAACATAAAAATAGCGGTTTCCGTTAAAAAACTCAATGTGACCTTTATATGACTTTCCCAAGATCGTTTAAGGTCAAATCAATATCACCACATAATGAATAACTTGGTACCCTACAATTGTTGTATAAAACATTTCTTCCGAAAACGTCATCTTTCCGAGATACTTCAGTATCCCGACCTTTTTGTTATACCCTGTGCAAATTTCGAATTATTCGATAGATGGCATTTGATAAGATCCGTTTCTCGTATTTAAAATATGACAAACGATAGTATAAGAACGGTATAAATAAATATATATAAATCAAGTGTACGGTACAACTTTTATCATCAATTGTATCGCACGTTAATAATAAAGTGGCACAATTTCGAATCGAATTGATATATTTATGATTTTATAACATTTTATATCCTTTCATAATTTTTAATTATATTTGAGCAGATCTGGATACATTCAGTAAATAATTATATCTTGGCAGATCAATGTATATCTGTTCAGATCTGGCTAGATAGAGACATATCTGGCCAGAACTGATGAACCAGATCTGGTTATACCTGGCAGATCTAATTCTTTTTTCCCGGGATATATTTATTTAAAATCGTTTTTTGTTTGTCAAACTAGTTACGAGTAGTAAAAATTAATGATTTCTAAATAAATAAATCAAAGTTAATGTTTTTATATTTGGAGGGGTAAAAACTACAATGTAAGTCAATTTTTTTAAAATATTTTTTTGTGTGCATAAATGCAATTTATATATTGTACAGATTGCATCTAAAATATTTTCTCGTGTGCATAGATGCAATCTGTACAATATCGCGACCGTCGTAGTCGTCCTCTTCGGCCGCCATTCAACGCTCAGCTCAGAACTGGCACGGACTAGGGGAATCCGACTGTCTAATTAAAACATAGCATTGCGATGGCCCTCGCGGGTGTTGACGCAATGTGATTCCTGGCCAGTGCTCTGAATGTAAACGTGAAGAAATTCAAGCAAGCGCGGGTAAACGATGGGAGTAACTTATGACTCTCTTAACTATGACTCTCTGCGCCTTGCCTCCCTCTTGTTTCTTGATGGCCCCGGTGATCGTCTTCGGTGTATCAATGGAGTGCTGGACCAGATGGGTGCCATATCACAACCCCCAAGAGAATTGATGGTATCGTATTGGACTGTGGTGATGACGACACAGATATGGCCCCGCAAACGGAGACAGCGCCTGTTGTGGAAGGATCATGAGCGCCAATCACGAACCCGATTTAAAAATCGCGCGAATTATCAGATCCTTAGCCACGGGGCCGGACGGAGTTTCGGTACTCTTCTTCAGAGCAATTCCAGCTCAGGTGCTTCTGAGAATATATAATATCCTGATGTGGTGCAGAAAACTGCCTCAGGATCTTCTGTGCTTCAGGACAGAGTTCCTACCTAAGAAGAAGGACGCAAACAAGCCGAGAGACTTCCGATCCATCACCATCCCGTCTGTACTGGTTAGGCTATCTTTCGTACTCGTTCCGTGATTTGCTGACTATTTCTTGTAATATCTCAAAAACTAAGCTTCGGTAAAAGTTTTGGTAAAAGAAAAATCGTCTCAAAATTAAGTCAGGAATAGGACATTTTAAGGACAAACGATAGTTTCGAATCACCCTGTAGACACCCAACAGAAGGCGTTCGGCAGGGTGACCCATTGTCACCGATCATCTTTAATGCGGTCACACATTTGATGCTTAAGAAACTGCCGGAAGAAATAGGTGCGCGTCTAGAGGATCTCTCAATAAATGCAGCAGCATTTGCGGACGACCTGCTGCTCTTCGCAGCCCCTGTGGAAGGGCTGCAAAGGCTCATTGACATCGTGACAGAATACCTGGCCGAATGTGGAATGAGCATCAATCCAAACAAGAGCACGACAATCGCTATTAGAGCGGTACCGCATCTGGGGAAAACGGCAGTAGACGATGGCATCACTTTTTAATGTAACGGACGACCCCTTCCAAGTCTAACCAGATCAAGCGAATGGAAATATCTAGGGATTCATTTTACGCCGGAGGAAAGGACAAGATGCCGGCCAGTCCAGATCTTGGAACCAATGCCGAGCTCGCTTACAAGAGCCCCGCTAAAACTCCAACAGAGATTGTTCGCACTAAGAGTTGTGGTAATGCCAAAACTCTATCACCAGCTAGCGTTGGGAGCAGTCACACTGGGGACACTGAACAAGGTGGAACGCCTAGTGAGAAATGCCCTTAGGAGATGGTTGGCACTACTATAATAAGAGTTAGGACACCGTTATAGCTTTGTCTCACTTCCACTAATTTCTTGGCTGAAACATATGGCGACCATGATAGCTTTGTCTCACTCCCACTTATAACTTGTCTCACTCCCACTAACTTGGCTGAAACATATGGCGGAACAAATCAGAAATCATTACCACATTAGCTTAACTCTTATTATAGGAACTCTAGGCACTATCACACGATGTGCCTAATGCGTACTTTTACGCATTAAAGATGGAGGTCTCGCCATCCCATCAATGAGATGGACGGCACCAGTATAGAGACGCGAAAGATTTTTAGCCGTCAAAAGAACTTTTGGCCAGCAAGGACTTATAAGATTCGCAGAAGATGACTTGGGCAAGTGTAGGAGACGTCTCACAAATTATAGGACCTTCTACAATAACCCAGAGATGATCGCAAAACGCTGGGCCGACAAGCTATATGTCTCATTGTCAGTGGACGGAGGAGCACTCAAGACTTCCGCAAAAACACCCCACCAACACCAATGGGTAGCAGACGGTAGTAAGATGTTAACTGGAAAAGACTACATCAACTGCCACAGAATCAGGATTGGTGCCATGCCAATAAGCTCGCGGACAACGCGGGGAAGAACGCAGGACCGTAGATGTCGTGCAGGATGCCTGACGCAGGAGACACTGAACCATGTGTTATACAGCACTGTCATAGGACTCACGGGAACAGGGTTAAGAGACATGACGCTGTAGTGACCTACATCGTCCGGAATATCCCTAGAGGAGAATATCAGGTACTTCTGGAACCTCATTACAAGACTACCGAGGGCCTTAGGAAGCCAGATATAGTGGCAGTGCTGGGACGCAATCGTAATAGATGCGCAGGTAAGCGAGCAAACAGATCTGGAAGACGTACATAGAAGGAAGGCGTGATACTACAACCATCCGGCAGTTATAGAGGCTATAGAGCACGACGCGCAAGAAGTGGTGACCACATCGGCCACCCTATCATGGAGAGGGATCTGGAGTGAAAACTCGGCTAAAGAGCTGCGCAGATTGGGATTCATTGTCCCAGTACCTTAAAATAATATCCACATAAGTTCTGATAGGAAGTATGGCTGCATTCCGAGTATTTAACGCTGTAACATCGGTGAAACATCGCCGCGAAATAGGCTAAGTCCCCTACCCCCCTCTCTCTAGATGCTGCTTGCCTAACAGGCATAATATGCCCTCCCCTTAGTTGTAGGTACTAATGTATATACCTATAGTAATATGTAATAACGTTGTATAATTGTAATAAAGCGGTAGGCAAATTTTTTTTAAGCTAAATGCCTTGTTATTTAATTAGTGACGCGCATGAATGGATTAACGAGATTCCCACTGTCCCTATTTACTATCCAGCGAAACAACTGCCAAGGGAATACAACGAGCTTGAAAAAATTAATGGGGGAAGAAGACCCTGTTGAGCTTGACTCTAGTCTGACACTCTGTACAATATTATATAAATTGCATCTATGCACACGAAAAAATTTTACACCGCTGTGGTTTTTATCCCTCCTTTTAATCTCGCAAATTTTTAATTTGCCTCTTTGAAGTAATCCTCTTCTAAAAAGGAGATGTGAAGTTTATTGTTGTCGCTTTTCCGCGATGCCGATTGGTTCTCTTGCTGCGCTTTATTTGCAGCTGTCATTGTATATTTTGACAGTTGTGTATATCAATGTGTGCATTATATAATAGTGTAGTAATAGTAATAGCATAATGTTAAAGTTAAATAGCGCGGGCGAAGCGCGCGTCTGTAATGCCTAGTATAATAAAATATACATTAAGATTGCTCCTGCTGTGTGTGTATGTGTATGTATGTGTATGCGCGCGTGTGCGTGTGCGTGTGCGTGTGCGTGTGCGTGTGCGTGTGCGTGTGCGTGTGCGTGTGCGTGTGCGTGTGCGTGTGCGTGTGCGTGTGCGTGTGCGTGTGCGTGTGCGTGTGCGTGTGCGTGTGCGTGTGCGTGTGCGTGTGCGTGTGCGTGTGCGTGTGCGTGTGCGTGTGCGTGTGCGTGTGCGTGTGCGTGTGCGTGTGCGTGTGTGTGTGCGTGTGCGTGTGTGAGACGATTGACTCGATTGCCAAGTCCACGTTGATAGTATACACAATGTCATTCTTGGTAAAATTGTAAAATGTAAAGCGTTAAAAAGCGAAATTATTTTTACAACGTACAGCATTATTTTTTGTTTTATAATAGTGCAGTGTTTTTATATTTAAAATAATTGTTATAGTATTAAATAGTGTTAATATGTTGTAAAATATGCTTCAGAAATACACTCAAAAATAAGTAATTATGATAAAATGTTTGAAATAAATAGTTTAAAATTAAGCAGTTGCATGTAAGTTATATAAAATTTTTAATAAATATAATTTTGAGAGAATTTTAACATTAATTACCAAACTTATGAGATCGGAAAGTCCTAATAGTTTTCCAGGCCAACTTAACAAGCATAGCCTAATATTTCGTGGAAGTGGTTTGCAATAAACCCTCTTTGACATGTTGATTACCACTATTGATAATATCAAAGATATTGTTTCTAGACAGAGGCAGCCACTGTAAAAGTAAACTGTAAAATAACAGACATTAGTTAATGACAATTTTTCTCGCAATTTTCATAGAACATAATGTAAAATTTGCTTAAAAAAAAAAACAGAACATAAATATTTTATCTGATTGCTTGTAATGCATGTAATGCAAGTAAGTATATCGCATAATGTTTAATTCTATACATTTATTAATTATTATATAGATTTTATGATTTCTAGTTCTTTAAAAACTAAAAAATAAATATTTAGAATTAGGTATAATTACAATATATGTATGTATATACAAGGTGTCCTAGATTTTTCAATAAAATATTTTGAGACCTGCATTATCGCTCATTAATTTCAGATTCTTTGATTTTTTTGTAAAGAATGAACATGATATCATGTTCATCCTTAAAGATAGGTTTTCATAGGCAGTGAAATGCAGCAGCAGTGAGCAGCAGTTTAGTAATTTCCTAGAAATGTTTGGCTCACTTCCGGCGCAAATTTTTACTGCTCGAAATTCGGGCTTCAGTATTGGCTGTATAGGACCAATTTCATGAGCAGCAAAAATTTGCGCCAAAAGTGAGTCAAACATTTCTAGGAAAATACTAAACTGCTGCTCATTGCTGCTGCATTTCACTGCCCATGAAAACCTACCTTTACAGAGAAATCAACGAATTTAGTGGTCATTGAAATTAATGAGCGGTAGTGTATGTTTATACAACATTTTCTTTTTATTTCTGCTTACAGAACATACTACTAAAGTTTGTACAGAAAAATCTGGAATCTCCTGTATACAGGTTTTAAATGATTACCCCCAAAATATTTACTCTTTTCAATTTCAGAAATAAATGTTTTAGATAAAAGTTATATGGTCTCGAGAGAGACAAATAATGGTAAATTTAATTTTCAAAAAAAAAATATTTTTTAAGGTCACATGAAAGTTACCTTCAATTTTTGAAATGGAATACTCCAATTTTGATAACAGAATTTTGCAGCTGATGTTGAGACGTTTTCTATAAAAATCTATAATAGTTAACATTTTTGTTGAGAACTTGCGGATATATCATGTATTTTCCGATATCATGTATTTTCCGATACCGTCGACATTGGAATTACACAAGGTGGTTACCTCCACGGGTCAAGAGACACGGTAGTGTCTCGCGCCAAGTACACGCGGAGCGAGACCAACCGCGACTCTTTTACGCGACGCGACGATTTGCAAGTACTCGAGATGTTGAGATCTCGATAACGAGTGAACGGATCAAGTTCTAAATAGGCTTGATCGATAGCTTGGGGTCGATTTGGGGGGGGGGTCCGTTCTTTTCATTTTTCCGCTACGTGCCCTACGAGCGGAGATATTGGAAGGCAAAGTCCAAATGTGAAAATTTTATTTTAAGATACTCCTCCTCCTAACGCTACGATATAATAACCGAATATATATATCACGTGATCAGAGAAAACGTCACTTTCACTTTTTCGCCACTGGCGGTGGCGGTGCTAGTATCGCCAGTTTCGATATTGTGCGCGCATTATTATCGATCTAGTAGGTAAATTATTATAGGTCGATAGACTTATCGGTCAGGAGGAAGATTTTTATATTTAAGTAAATTCGGTACCGTGTCTCTTGATCAAATAATCTTGATAATAAATAATATTATTATAATATTATTATATATATTATTATTATTATCAACCTAGCGAATAAATCCATCGAGTCGATATACAGGTTACCGACGACGAGGTCCAGATAGTGCGCTCCGTAGTTTTCGGTGTCTAGGTGTATTAATACTTTGAATTCGATGTCTACGTGTCTCAGGTTGTCGACGACGAGGTCCAGATAGTGCGCTCCGTAGTTTTCGGTGTCTAGGTGTATTAATACTTTGAATTCGATGTCTACGTGTCCCAGGTTGCCGATGACGACGTCCAGATAATGCGCTCCGTAGTTTTCGGTATCTAGGTGTATTAATACCTTGAATTCGATGTCTACGTGTCCCAGATTGCCGACAACGAGGTCCAGATAGTGCGCTTCGTAGTTTTCGGTGTCTAGGTGTATTAATACTTTGAATTCGATGTCTACGTGTCCCAGGTTGCCGATGACGAGGTCCAGATAGTGCGCTCCGTAGTTTTCGACGTCTAGGTGTATTAATACTTTGAATTTGATGTCTGCGTATCCCAGGTTGCTGATGACGAGGTCCAGATAGTGCGCTCCGTAGTTTTCGACGTCTAGATGTATTAATACTTTGAATTTGATGTCTGCGTATCCCAGGTTGCCGATGACGAGGTCCAAATAGTGCGCTTCGTAGTTTTCGGTGTCTAGGTGTATTAATACTTTGAATTCGATGTCTACGTGTCCCAGGTTGCCGATGACGACGTCCAGATAATGCGCTCCGTAGTTTTCGGTATCTAGGTGTATTAATACCTTGAATTCAATGTCTACGTGTCCCAGGTTGCCGACAACGAGGTCCAGATAGTGCGCTCCGTAGTTTTCGACGTCTAGGTGTATTAATACTTTGAATTTGATGTCTGCGTATCCCAGGTTGCCGATGACGACGTCCAGATAATGCGCTTCGTAGTTTTCGGTGTCTAGGTGTATTAATACCTTGAATTCGATGTCTACGTGTCCCAAGTTGCCGATGACGACGTCCAGATAGTGCGCTCCGTAGTTTTCGGTGTCTAGGTGTATTAATACCTTGAATTCGATGTCTACGTGTCCCAGGTTGCCGATGATGACGTCCAGATAATGCGCTCCGTAGTTTTCGGTGTCTAGGTGTATTAATACTTTGAATTCGATGTCTACGTGTCCCAGGTTGCCGACGACAAAAAACTATAGCGCGAACTTGACGCGGGACACTACCGTGTTATAGGTTATGTATGTGACTGTGACAGCTGGTGACAGCGCGCTAAACGCACTGTCTGCACTGCGCGCAGTACACACACACGTATACATCGAAACTGGCGATTCTAGCAGCACCGCCAGTGTCGAAAAAGTGAAAAGGACACGATTCCAGCCAATGAAATGATAGCATGGCATGAGTGATGAGTAGACGACGTATCTTAATAAAAAAATTTTCACATTTGGACTTTGCGTCGCAATATCTCCGCTCGTAGGGCACGTAGCGGAATATTATAAGAGCAAAATTTCCGAGAGAAGCAACGTGTTGGAGAGAAGCCACGTGTTGAAGATTACGGTTCATTAAAAAGCTACAAATACTATTGATTTCTTATATTAAAAGATAAGTTATATTAGAAGATAAGTTATAAAGTTAAATCGTTGTATTAACAAAGATTTGTGCGTAAAAATCGAGTTTATGTAAAGAAACATAGATATCAAGGATGATACTACGTCTTAAATTTAAACGAAATTAAGAAAACAAAGGTAAGAAAAAGAGGTAAATTTTATTTTTCAAAAAGGTAAAAAAAGGCGCCAAGTACACGCATGGTTACCTCGGAAAAACTAAGTAATAGTATTATTAATTTTAAATTAATAAAATCCAAGTGGTACTTAATGTGTTTATATTATTAGCATTATTCAAGCTAGATTACGATTATGTCTTGTATCGCAAAATATATACAGCTTATAGAGCTTTACAATCTGTACATACTGTTTGTAAGATAAAGATATACTGTTTCTAAGATGCGTAACACTACAAAACGCATGATATCAGTACAAAATTACCTTTTTCAAAAAGGTAAAAAAAGGCGCCAAGTACACGCGTAGTAGTGTATATATTAAAAAATCTTAAATGGTAGTAGCTTTATTTCTCCCTAACAAAATAATTCACAAAATTGCGTACCTAACTCAACCCAAGTGATATGTAAACCTAACAAAATAATTCACAAAATTGCGTACCTAACTCAACCAAAGTAATATGTATATTAAAAAAAAAAATGAAATCTTTAAAGTGCGCCAATTGCAAAGAGAATATATATACTTTGAAAAATGATTGTTGCGCAACTACTTTTAAAAAATAAATCTTAAGTAGTACGTATTACGTATCCCCTTTGTATTCCCATTCAAGGATCTTTTCGTTCCAACCCAAGCTTTAATTCTTTTTAACAAAATTATAATATTACAAAAAATTATTTTAAAAAAATTAAAGAGATAACAGTACAAAATAAAAATTTAAAAGAATTAAAGAAATAACAGTACAAAATAAAAATATTTAATTAAAATAAAATAAATAAATTTTTCTTGTAAAAAAACTTGGCGCTGCTAAACCTTGAATTTAATAAAGTACTAAAATTTTGATTGAATTTAATAAAGCATAATTGAATAAAAAAGCAATTTAGGGAAGTATGCAGCGGGAGTCAAAAAGCAGCGCCAAGTTTTTTTACAAGAAAAATTTATTTATTTTATTTTAATTAAATATTTTTATTTTGTACTGTTATTTCTTTAATTCTTTTAAATTTTTATTTTGTACTGTTATCTCTTTAATTTTTTTAAAATAATTTTTTGTAATATTATAATTTTGTTAAAAAGAATTAAAGCTTGGGTTGGAACGAAAAGATCCTTGAATGGGAATACAAAGGGGATACGTAATACGTACTACTTAAGATTTATTTTTTAAAAGTAGTTGCGCAACAATCATTTTTCAAAGTATATATATTCTCTTTGCAATTGGCGCACTTTAAAGATTTCATTTTTTTTTTTATATACATATTACTTTGGTTGAGTTAGGTACGCAATTTTGTGAATTATTTTGTTAGGTTTACATATCACTTGGGTTGAGTTAGGTACGCAATTTTGTGAATTATTTTGTTAGGGAGAAATAAAGCTACTACCATTTAAGATTTTTTAATATATACACTACTACGCGTGTACTTGGCGCCTTTTTTTACCTTTTTGAAAAAGGTAATGGATTGTACGGTCGAATTTATATCTTTCTTGTGTCGATTATGCGTGCATGTGCACGCTTGCGCGAATGTGTGTGTGGATGGATATGTGTATGTGTGCGCGAGTATTTAAGGTAACAAAACATATGCATAGGTAAGACCCCACGATTCATTACTTTCGTAGTATTTTAAGATTCTAAACTATTATATACTTTGCTACGCAAATAGATAAATTAAAAAAACCCAGATAACATAATGTTCCAAATCCTGACATTGTGCTGTTTGGGAATGCAACTTCCGCTATAGACGTAACCACCTTGTGTAATTCCAGTGCCGACGATGTCGAAAAATACGCGATGTCATATCTCCGCAAATTCTCAACAAAAATATTAACCATAGTCGATCTTTGAAAACATCTCAACATTAGCTATAAAATTCTGTTATAAAAAATGGGATATCTTATTCTCCATCTTCTAAAAAGGGCATGTCATCGATACTCGAATCTATCAAAGTATTGTTGTCGCTTTTCCGCGATGCCGATTGGTTCTCTTGTTGCGCTTACTTCATGGAACGACTGTCATGGCATATTCTGACAATTGTGTGGTTAATGTAACAGTGAAATATTAAAAATAAATAGCGCGCGCGTACCGCGCATTTGTGATGTCTGGTACATTTAAAAAATTGAAGGTGACTTTTACCTAACCTTGAGAAATAAATTTGTTTGAAAATTGATTTCACCATTATTTGTTTTTTTAAACCATACAACTTTTGTCTGATATATTTTTTCTAAAATTAAAAAGAATATAAATTTTGAATGATAATCGTCTAAAATAGGATACCCTTATAATAAAATACCTTATAATAAAATGTGTATGTAAATTAAATATTTTATATAACATGTATAAAAATATAATAATATAGTTTTTATAATATATGTTATAAAATTATCTGTATTAAAAAGTTTAAACATTGTTAATTCAAATTTTAAATTTGAAACACTTGAATTATTTAATTATCGAAAAATTTTGTTACTAAAATTTAAAAACTACATTTTTCTGTTATTGTAAATATAAAGAATAGCTCATTTTTTATTTATTATTTTCAAGATTAACTACATAAATTATATCTTTCTTCAAAACATTTTTCAAGCTTATGAACTTCACGTTAATCTATATCTCAATTTTAATCTATTTGAACAAAATTATCTTAAATAAAAAAATCAGACATAATGCAGAATATAAACAGTCTATTTTTATCTTTCTAGATTAAACAGTTTTTTAGTGTAAAATAACATTTATTTTCTTTAAAGTGTAACTGAAAATAATTGAAAGCTTCAAAGGAATTAGAGCTTTGCATTAGTCTACCTATGAGTGGAGGGGTCGCGGTTAATGGTACTTTAAGGCCGAGGTAGCCTAAAAATACAGCGATGATTAATATAGTACAGGCCGCAACGCTGATCTTCATTTCACTCTGAGGTGGTAACCAAAACGTGACCAGAACCAGGAAAACTATGGCTGAAAGTTCATATATTGTAAATATCGTTGACTGGATAAAATTCAGATCCAACCTGTGATAAGTTTAGATTTTGGATCTAATCTCACCACAATCGCTTAACTTAGGAACGGTCGTGTTAGGGATTGCCATGACCCAGGCAGTGTTGGGCAAAATTTATTCTGAATAACGAATAAAATAAATTTATTTCTAACATTAATAACGAATAAAATAAATTTATTTGTTATTCATAAATAACGAATAACTCAATTATTCATTATTCAAATAAGACGAATCACAAATAATTTATTTGTAATTCATAATTTTTATTCAAGAATGTAACGACTAAAAAAATAATTGATTACCAAAAATAATGCACCAATGGAAATTTAAAGTTCACTTTACTTGTGAACGTAAAGTTATAATTTACTAATTAGTATTTTTAATGTTAAATAAATTAAAGAAATTAAACAAATAAAGAAATCAAATAAATTTACAATTAATAAAATAAAAATAAAATTTTAATAAAAACCTGTGTTATTAGTTTTAATTAATAAAATAAGAAACAAAATAAAAACCAATTTTATTTATAAATAGAAAAAAATAAATATAATGAAAAAAGAACATAATTAACTTTAGTTTCCCAAAAGTGTAGATTTCAGAATGTTAGTTTATTAAAAAATCACTCAAGTTTATAATTTTATTTGCTACGACGATTAATACAGCCAAATCTCATCGACTATCAGACAGTTAGAAAAACGTGTGCTTCTGAAAGCTTTTTTAAATGAAAATGTATGATAGAGATCAGCAAAATTAGCAAGATGTAAAATTATACAGCTTGAATGGATTGAATGGATCAAATTTCGAGCTATCGCGAATCACGAATCGCGCATCGTCTGGCGCCAGCTTCAGACGATTACAACGAATTATTGTTTACAAACGGTTGTCAAAAAGATTCGAAGTTGAACTTTCAAGTCAAACGAATGTAACGCGAACTATGCTGTATTCTAATTGCAAATTATATTCAAAATTAGTTTTAAACCGTGAGCCTGTGTGTGTTAATAATTTCTGCAAATACGGAAGTGAGGGGGCGCGGACGCGAGGAAATGCAGCACGCGAGCGAGCTACGGACGCAATATTGTGAGAGAGTTTACAATTTTCCAGGTAACGATTTCCTTTTCAACTCAAATTTATCATACATGTGGGATTATCTCCGTGCCCGGTCGGTAATAACTTATATATATCGAAGATCACGTATCGAACGTTCGCGATGATATGCGCGTCGACCGCTCCGGTAGTCAGTCGAAGAGAGCAAGTCGAGCAAAACGGTACAAGTAACGTCGCGCGTTAACGAGTCGCGCGAGTGATTAAGATTGTAGGACAGTATTTCCGAGATATGTGACTATCCAACGAGTTGAGATCTACATTCGTTCCGAGACATGAGACTATACGAGTGAATACGAGACAGAGTTATATACGAGTGATCAAAATACGAGACAGAGTTTTTATATTACACATCATGACTTATATGTATATTCATTGCATCGTTTTGTCATAACCATTTTATACTTGCTCAGAATAAATATTGTAACGATAATCATCATCTCCGACTCCACAGCAATTAATTTATTCCTACATACATATTTATCTCTCTTAAGCTGGAGTTAGACTATGCGCAATTCGTGGTGACTTGCACCCTTTAATTTCATCAAAAATTGATTTGGGCGATGATCGGTAAAAGAGTTTACAAAAAAAAGCTAGTAAAAAATAAATTTTGATAAGAATTACTTTTGAATAATTTTTTATAAACCAACATTCTGAAGTCTACACTTTTGGGAACTAAAGTTGATTATGTACTTTTTTCATTACATTTTTCTTTTTCTATTAATAAATAAAATTGGTTTTTATATTTTGGTTTTGATTTTATTAATTAAAACTAATGACATAGGTTTTGGTAATTATTTAAAATAGGGCCTTTCCCGAATTTTGTTATTTTTTACGGCTCTCTAAAAATCTTTGTTGTGACTCCGACAGTGATAACCAGTTGGGGGAGCTCGAAAAATATGTACCCTACCTATTTTTTTACCTACTTTTTCTGACGTGGTTTTCCGGATCTTCTAACATTATAAATATATAGTAGCTCTTAAAAGGACCGATTTTGTTCCTGAGAAAGACCAGTAGTGATTTGTGAATCATGTCTATTTCGTTGCGTTGCGTCACTTCGGTGTCAAACAGTTTGTGTCAATATTGAGGGAAGTAATTTGCTGATATGTGTGTATAGACAGTACATATCTAGGCGGGGGTGGATGGGGGTGGACCTCGGTTTGCGTGAATGTTTCTCTGGACAGCATTGTACTTTCCACATAAACCGAGGTCCACCCCACCCCACCCCATCCATGCTTATAAGACGAAACGAGGTCTATTATTGTACGGTTCAGGTTTTCAACTTTCCACGCGAACCGAGGTCGACCCCCACCCATTCCTGCTTGCGGGGGAGAGGCAGTAGCCCCTCCCCCGCCTACATGTGTACTTTTAAGTAAAAGAAAATTGAACGTTTGCGTGGAAAGTTGAACGATACTTAAAAAAAAAAAAAATAGATAAAGAAATAGGTCGAGTACATATTTTTCTGGTTCCCCCGATTGATTATCACTGTCAGAGTCACAACAAAAGTTTTTACCAAGAGAGCCGCAAAAAAATGTCAAAATTCGAAAACGATTCTATTCTAAATAATTACCTAGATTTTTATTGAAATAAATTTTTAACCGATTTCAAAAAAAAGGTTCTCAATTCGGCGAGTATATATGTATGTCCGATTTTCTCTAAAACTTCTAGACGGATTTGAATGCGATTTTCACTGTCCTATAGAGCAATCCTTTAGGAAGATTTTAGTACCTAAAATATCGCGTTAGGACATCAGGGTATGGAGCAGCAAGGAAATATGCAATAATAATTACAAGCAAATAATAAATATAATGAATTATTATTTATTATTTATAATAATTGAATAACGCACTAAAAACGTATAAAATAAAATAAAAATTTTTAAATAAAACCGATTTCAAAAAAAGCTCTAAAAAGAATTTAAAAAAATTTTTAAGGTGGTTCTTGCAGTGTACTTTGAAGTCACAAAAACAACTATTGTTACTAGTGACAAATATGAATGATTTAGTATGTAAAAATCAGCATACATTAAAATTAATTATTCCTTAAGGTTTTTTCTTATTTAATAACCGTTGCTATAAACTGAAAATATCAGAGCAAAGTCGCAAATTTGACTAGAGTTGGTGATATAACCATAAATATGATCACGCCGGTAAAGAATAAAATATACTAAAATAGAAAAAATATACGTCACAATTTCTACAATTCCGCGATAGTGAATATATTCATACAACTGCCGAAAAAGATATTTTATCTTTATAACCTCCATTCAACGGTAGGAGAATGGTAGGACACGCGTCTTGTGCGTCAGCTGACGCGTGCGACGTTGCCAAGCAGCCACTCAAGACGGCCGCCATGACTCTCGTGTCATGTCGAAACGTCGAAAGTTGCCAAAAGTTTGTCGAAAGTTCCGCTTTATTTATATACGGTACGGTCAATCAGTTTGGTGTCGCGTCAGTATCTTTAGAAATGTTTATTGCATCGATTAAACAGTTTTTTATTCGTTCATCTATTCGAGATGTATGAACGTATTCCATAAATGTGCGATCTGACCCTCCTTTCCCTCATAACTCATAAACTATCTTCATTGCTTATCCCCGCAGGGTTTGCAAGTCGTTTTTATAAGGAACGTTACCCAAACCTTTACACTACTACCCTTTCTCCTCTCACTTTAACCCTTTTGGACCAACGGTTTAACGTCTCTTTCCGAAAGACGGAGCCCAGTTTATTCCGCACAAGAGCCTAACTTGCACGGAGGGGCGCAGCTTCGAAAAAACATTCCATGTTTACATGGCTCTAGTGGACTCGAACCTGAACCCTCAGATTACGAGTCTGGCGCTCTACCACTAGACCACACTGCCGCCTCTGACCCTCCTTTCCCTATATTATCATCATGTAAAATTGGCAAAGTTTACGGACATATATCTCCGGAACCAAGCGGTAAAAAAATTCGAAATTTTTCAGACACACTCTAGGAACGTTAATCTTTCATTTAATATCATATTTTCCGGGCTATCTATATTTGACCTAAATGCAAGAACCACTTTAAAATAAAAACAGTCGTTTTTGTTCGACCCAACTGGCCAAATTGATATACTTAAACTCACGACGCGGACGTTTCGACCGTAATTTAGGTTCTTTTCAAGTGAGAAGAGTAATTACGCAATCAATCCGCATACAATAAATCTATTACGCCGCTGATATCGTGCTCTAACTATATTATGCATACGCAAAGCTAAAAAATAAAAGTCGACATTTACAAAAATGAGCTCACGATAGTCAAAAAGATAAATTGAAGGAGTCAAAAGTTAAAAAGAATAAAAATATATTAAAATATAGTAAAAAGGCTTACATATCTTATGCGTCGAGACAAAATATAAAAGCAATGTAGCGTGAAAAGAGAAACGTCGCAAGCCATATCAGAGAACACATCCGGACAGTATAACTGTCAAAGTCACACTGAATATAACAGACTGAATATAACATGATCAGCGAATGACAAGATGTGCTCAAAGATAAAAACGAGCAGAATCAAAACAAAAAGTGCAGACTAAGTGGCACCGATAATGCGGTTGTAAGTCGTAGGCAGATTTTCAGCGTCTTTTTGAAGATTGATTGTGCAATCGTACTTTTTAATAAAAAACATTTCTGCGATTTCTCTTTTCTTAAATTGTCTCTCTTTATATAAAATCTCAAGTTGATGCCAATTAAAATCATGATTGTACGTGAGACGGTGCTTACTACTGAATGATTGACGACATTCTTTCTAATATCGCAGAAATGTTCCTTGATGCGTGTCTCTAAGTACCTTTTTGTTTGTCCAATGTATGTAGCTTTACAATTTACGCAATCAATCTTATAAACCAATTCAGTCTGCTTAAGATTATGTAGCCTATCTTTTCCTTTTCTAATAACGCAATCCAATTTTTTCGGAATGGTGAGAAGTACTCTAAATTTAGCGTCACGCATTAGAAAAGGAAAAAATAGGCTACAGAATCTTAAGCAGACTGAGTTGGTTTATAAGATTGATTGCGCAAATTGTAACGCTACATACATTGGACAAACAAAAAAGCACTATCAAGGAACATTTCTGCGATATTAGAAAGAATGTCGACAATCATTCAGTGGTCAGTAAGCACCATCTCATGTACAATCATGATTTTAATTGGCATCAACCTGAGATTTTATATAAAGAAGAGACAATAAGGTATTCCTTTCATGACACCAAAGTCTTAAGAATTAACTGATTTTTTGGTACGAGAAAGTTAAAATGCATATCTTTACGCCAAAAAATATTAAAATATTAAATAAATATTACCGAACATATAAAGAAGAATTATGACTTTAAAAATTCGATATTTTATATGTGACGTTATCGAAAAAGTCTATTTTCCACATTTCAATGTAATAATTTGTTTATCAAATATCTTAAGATATTAAATATTAACTGCGCTACATATTCGCTAAACTTTATATTTTCGATAGTGCCGATAAAAATACAGAGTCATCGAATATTTAAACAAAATATTTATGTTAAAAGTTTACTTGAAATGTGGTTTATAGATAAATATTTTTAATGGCGACTTTCAAGGAATTATTTGGCAACGTTGCAAGCTGTGCGCTCATGTCACACTTCAGTTCATCTAAAGGCATGTCACAAGCAGTACACCACAGTTCAGCTGTAAGCATTTTAATTTCTACAAGTCGACGTCCATTAAAAACTGGATAATTTGCAAAATTGGACTCCTTTACCAAAATATAAATTATAGTTACAATGCCAATTATCTTGTTCTTCCAGTTATTCAATTAATAATATTACCGTTTCTGTAACCTTACCTTATTGAATCTTTTTTTTGTAGAATTGATAATATTTTTAGTGCGCTGCTTTACTTTTATTTTCACAAATTGTCCCTTATTTTTGCCAACATTACTCCTCACTTTATGTTTCTTATCACTCATTATTATTATAAAATCTCTCTTTGATAAAAAGAAAATGTCACAATATTCTTTGATTAATGAAATTGACACTTACATTGACACTTTTGTTATCAACTTCACATTTTACAATTGGCGCCCTGAAAAGCGCAGCGTTGCCATATTGTTCTGACAGTAAAATTTACCAAAAATGAAAAATTTCTAAATACACATAATATTTTCACTTTTTCTTACAATTAAACATAATAATCAATTATAACTTGAT
>JASTWK010000528.1:0-123231 GCA_030770225.1 Temnothorax unifasciatus | reverse complement strand
GTGTGTTCGTCGCGAAGGATAACAGACGACTGAGATGACACTCGCCTTACAAGGACACCATACTCAGAGATCGTGTTATTATTAATAATATTAAGATAACCGATTCAAAATGTCAAAATAAGCATCGTTAAGTAATTCCGTGTCTTTATTCAAATTTATACCGTTAGTTTGCTCCTTGATATGTATCATTTCTGCCGTCAATCTTTTTTTATAATCATGTTCAATTTCCAGAATGCGTGTATTTTCCCAGTCGAATGAATGATTGAATTTCGTGATATGCTCCGAGACAACGGAATGCTTGGACACATCCAATCTTATGTTATTTCTATGCTCTTTTAATCTGGTTTGTAATTGCCTCTTAGTCTGACCGACGTAAGAGGCATCACAATTATTACAACAGATTTTGTAAACTACGTCATTATTTGAAAAAAGAGCGTTCTTATCCTTATGGACTTTAATGATGCTACTCAGATTGTTAAGAATGCGGTATCCCACCGAACTTTCAGATTTGTCGACTACCGAGGCGATAATCTCGGAAGTATGTTTTACATACGGCATAACAATGAACTTCTTTACTTCCTCTGCAACTTTAGAATCGTTATTCGTATCGTTATGCTTATTCAATTGAAGTCTTCTTAGTCTTTTATTAATATGCGAAAAAATCATTTCGATGGGATATCCGTTTCCGAGCAATACATTGATGACAAATTTTAAATTTTTATTATAAAAAATGGGATGTGATAACAAGATTGCTCTGTCCACTAAACTAAAAATTGTTCCTATTTTATGTTGAATAGGATGATTCGAAAAATAGGACAGTAGCCGACCAGAAAAAGTTTCTTTGTGGAACCAATCTGTTATAATTTTGTTTCCCTTTATTAGCATCAGATCCAGAAAGCTAAGACAGCCATTATTTTCGTACTCAATTGTAAAATTAAGTCTAACGTGATAACTATTAAAGTGATCCAGAACATCCTGAACGCTCTCCCTAGGAATTAACATAATAATGTCGTCCACATATCGCTTATAAAACGACAAATGGACGTCCAATGCCCCCAACACTTCCTCCTCCAAATCTTCCATTACAATATCAGCCAATGTCGGGGATAAAGGGGAGCCCATTGGAGATCCAAACGTCTGTTTATAGATAACACCATTGAACGTGAAAAAAGTGGAAGCCAATACAAATTTGACCGCAGTAATGAATTCAGCGCGCGATAAACTTGTTTTCCCCTTTATAAATTTCCATCTCTTTTTTAACCCCTCCACGACCAACTCAGATGGAACATTCGTGAATAGAGAATGAATAATGTGCATCGCGACGTTGGATGGATTGGATGCTTGCGCCGGATTAAATAGATAATGCGATTACATGCGTTCTTTATTTTTAATTATCGTTCTGAAGAAGGCCAAGTAAGGCACGAAACGTAAACAATTTATATTCGATTGTATTGTTAAATATAATTTTCTTGAACATCTGTTTATTAGCTCGAAGTTGGCCGTTTTTTCAAATTATTTATGTTGCTTGTCGAGCGAAACTTTTGCATATTCTAATAATTCAATATATAAAAGTATAAAGCCATAATTACAACAAAAATCACTGATGATGACTTGAACTTTGCAGTACAAGTATTCCTTATACTTTATTGTCTGACGTAACTTGTAAAATATTTATTTTTGAATAATGTTATTCATTTTGTCAGTTTAATTACTAATGGTCGAATTATTAAAATTAGAAAAATCATACGGTTCAAGTGATATTTCAGAAATATTGCTCAATTCTTATAAAACATTTTATAAAATTTGTTTCTGTTATCGTATTTTCTCTTTTTAGACAATGCAACACTTTTTGACATATTCTTCTAAACAAATAAAAAATTATTTAAATAGTAGTTTTTAACGATTCAATCTATATATATGTAGGTGTAGAAATAATTAGGTATGATTTTTTCCTTTTTTGTATTATATTAATGTGAAAAATAGTATGGTGATATTTTCCTGAATTAGAGGAATTACTTTAAATTCTCAGGTTTTTATTTCTTTTTATAAAGTTACAAATATTATTTTCGGAATTAATTAAAATCATCCCCATCACATTTTCTTATCATTTTACTGATCTACAAAAGTTTAAATTTTGTCATTTTAAACATGCATTCTATTGTAATTGTTACCTTTATAATTTGTATGATTTGCAATCCAAAACAGAAGGTGCGAATCTCGATAAGCTGAAAAATACTTTGTCCTTTGTAAATAAATGTTTCTTTTGCACATAAAACGTAATCGGACATCCGATGCAGTTTGAATTTTCTCTACTATTAATGAGATATGTATTATATTTGATACAAAAATATAAAAATTAAACGGTACGGACTATTGGGAAAATATATAATTAATTTCGCATGTAACACGGAGATAATAAGTAAATAATAAACTATTTACTACATGTTTGTTTCATTGTTAATTGATGCTTTCCTGGCTTCCTATTTCTCCTTTCTTCTTATTCAAATCGCTGGAATGTTGCTCACTGTTGGAATACTGTTATTTTGGCGTCTCTTCTTTGCCAGATGTAAACGTAAAGGCTGCTAAATTAATGTCCAAGTACAACACAAATTGCCTTTGACATGCAAATGATAATAAATTACGCGCTTAACGTTTATAATTTACTTATTTGTTATAAAAGTCTGTTATCTTCCTGCACACTACTGTTGCTTTCGCAGCTTTCCTTTGTCAGCTGTTAACAGAAACTGCTAAACAAGTGCCTAAACTAAATGCCTAGATGCAACACAAATTGCCTTTGATATGCAAACACAATTTAATTACATCTTACATTTGCAAAAAGAAGAAGAAGATATTTATAAAAGTCTGTTACCTTCTTGCGGCGAAAGAAAAGAACAGCTTTCTTGTAGCTCTGATGACTTATCCTACATTAATATACATTTAGCAAAATGACATTCACGCACGTTTGAAATCATTCAAATATCTTGTTTTTAGACAAGAGAGTATCTGCGAAGGTAATCAAGTCTGGGAATAATTAAATTGTACTTTACATGTAGTTTACTTATAAAAATCTGTTACCTCCTTGTGGAGTGAAAAGAATGACAGCGACACTTTTATACATAATTTACCCTACAGTAATAAATTTAGCAGAATCACATGTATACATACGTGAAATAATTTTAAATACCTTATTTTTTTTTAGGTATGAAATAAAACAAAATGGACATCACCTTGGATGATAAACTGTCCGCGCTGCAACAGATCAGTCAGCATGCAGAAGCTTGTGAAGATACTCGATACCATTCCAGGAACGAAAGATAATAGAACAAAAACTGATGAAGATACTGGATAGTTTCGTAGGCGTAACTGTATTGAAGTAAATGTCCTCGTATTCTAAAAGGCACCCACGTTTTATTTTTATTAACAATCCATACTAAACTGTGTTATTTTATAATTATAGGCGATATGGTGTGGACAAGATTTATAGAATGGAGGAAGGACTGAAGCCGTCGAATAGTCAACGTATATTCTTAGTGTCTAACAGCTTGATAGCGTGCAAGAGGGTTCTAGATCAAATACAATCGGAAATATCCCTCATTGGCAGACCTCACGTCGAAGTGTGCCATCATCTGTTGGTCATGCCGTTCGTTCCGCCTGTGTTATACAATCTAATCGAAGAGGAAGGTCAGCAAATTACCGCGCCAACGACGGTCATTACCTGTTCCGTTTAATCTTTAATCTTTATAACATGGAATCGTTTATTCAGGCTTGTCCGAGCTGATTACGTTGCGAACATTATCTGCAGAATTCATAAGATTAGACGGAAACGTTTTGTCCTTGGAAAATCCAATATTTATCGACCTCTACTGTCACAAAGACCCCAGTCCTCTGCGAGCATTAGCGCGCAACTGATAATCGGCTCGCCGAGGCTCTAGCTGCTTCTCGGCAAGCACAGCCAGCAAATGTGCAAACTGATGGAATCCATGGAACAGAGTCTGGGCCCGTCTAGTTTGGAAAACGAGATCGGCGCCCTGATCGTGATGGACAGGGGTTTCGATCTGACTACGGCTCTCCTCACGCCCGTAACGTACGCAGGCTTGTTGAACGAAGTCGTAGAGGTAAACGTCGGCATGGCAACTTTGGAAAAATCGCAGACCAGATTGGATCCGAATAACGATCAGATCTACGGAGATATGAGAGACATGCTCTGCAGCGACGTCTTCCCGATTTCACACGGGAAGGCCAAGTCACTTAAATGTATTGATTTTTATCATTAATTATCGCGCCTCTCGCCTCTCGACGATATTTTTAATAACTGGCCTAACATCAGCTGAACAGGAGGCGGTACAGACGATGAAGTTGACCGAGAGAAAGATACGTGTCGACATTAAAATTGAAAATTATATGTGGAAATAGTACTCGTTAATTAAGTGATAAAAATTTTTAGAAACTATAATATATGCAATGCACATTCTTCTTCTTTTTTATATAATTTTGATAGGAATGCAATATCGCTGCTATATTACTTACGATATTTGAGATAATTGAGCTTGTACGTATGAGAAACGATGCGGAGGATTTAACGGAAGGTCTATTCTCGTCTTAACTTTTGTGAGCATGTGCCTAAAGTATTTCAACATTTTGGTACGACCTTGCAAATTACGTGACTTGCTAGATTGTTTTCGCGCCAAGCTATGTCAGCCAAGAGATTCAACGCAGGAATCGATACGGAGACGATACAATCTCAAAGGTATTTTATTGCTCCTAAAGGCACATCAAGGACTCGAGAATTTCAGCTGGAATAGTGGAATATAAAATATTTATGATTAAAATCTTTTGTTAAAAAAAAATAATGTACTTATATACAAATATAGAGATAAATATTTATATAGTTTGTGAAAAAAAGATTTGTCTGTAATAATAAATAGTTAGCTATGTAGCAAGTTTTGTTAATTATTATACGGACAGCAAACATATTTGTTAAGAAGAATAATTTTATTTGTTTTGGAATAGGAGAGCTTTGGTGAATAACAAATTTATTCAGTTTCTTCTCCATCTATTTAAAAAATTTTTTTTATTCTTATACCAACATTCTATCAGCGATAATTTTGTTGCAAAGACAAAATGCGATTTGTTACGATGAATTGTTTGCTTTGACAGCAGGTTAACGTCTCTAATCTACTAACGTAAGTAAATTTTTCTTTCTTTGCTGCGATAGCTGAAATTTTCTCCGTTTGCCTGTATAGTCTTGTTTCTTCGGTTAATTACTTATGATAAAAGATTTCTTGGTAAAGTAACTACCTTATAAAATAAATATAATTGTAGTCGTCCGTACATCTCATAGAACCTAATTATTTTGCAAACTCCATTGCAAACACCATCTGTGCCTTCATGTTCCGTTCGCAAATGTCGAGTTTACTGGTCCTTATAATATATACCTTTGATGAGTGAGAACGAAAGGTAGTTGCCGTTGAAGATGTATTATACGTACCGTAGCAGAATCACTTCCTTGTTGACCTATCTCGAGCAAGCTGCAGCTCTGTTTTACGGAATATTATTGAACGTCACTCTTGATTCCTCACGTTTAACGCTCTCATTATGCAAACCAGGAGAATAACGGAGAGAAGAAAAAAATACTTACGTCGCCATCGAGAAATTCGCGGAATGCGCGAGGCATCACGTTTCGTTGTACAACATCGTACACAGGATACAATCGTTATTTATGTGGATTATCGCCATTGTGTTCTTCAACTTTTTTACTCTCTAAAAATAATTGCAAAACTGAAAATATACTTGCAGTTTATTCGGCGCGCTTTTGCAGATTCACGACTTATTATTATTTTCTATTGCCGCACTGCTGAACTAGTGCAGTAAGTTAGAGTGAAACAAAATATACTTGTCCCACTCTAACTTATTGCACCAGTGTGCACTAATTCAGCAGTGCGGCAATAGAAAATAGACCTATATAATCTCCTCACAAAATTTCCAACTGCTCGTAGTGCTCGTCGCAGGTTTCTTGAGCGACGTTTGAAAAAGAACCTGTCATACACAGCAATAGTAATATTTTAATATCCCTCACTCTCAGTATGTTTCTTCGTGCATTTGATATTACATAAGTGCACACATTACGTAAGTTCATAATTTAAAAAATGACTGGTAATGTCATCGCGGACGTCTGATGAACATGTAAAAATGAATACAGAGACAAGAAGAAAATGAGGGGAGAAAGAAAATCAGCAAATTCTCCCGCTGCCCGAACGACATTAAATGTTAAAGAACGCTTAGGAACGTCCCAGCGATATCATTACTAATTCACGAGAATGGACGTCGACAATGTATAGAATGTGTCGTTATATATTTTTTTTTACAAGCTTCATATTTTTCAAAGCATAGTGATATATGACAAGAGGGAGACTATCCATCGGAACGGCGCCGTCGCGGAATTATGGATATATTGCCATTAAATTTCCGAGTTTTCTGGTTCTGCGGTGCATGGAGCGAAGAGAAGGATAATAATCTTTTCGTTCGTTGCTTAAGTTTGTGCTACAGGTACGATACTTTTCTATATCTACGTCATGCCCCTATTGCAGATATAAATCTGTATGTTGTATATATTATATATTCGAATTTATATGCAGCTAATTTTTCTCTTTTGGTTCTCCTTATTATTGAAACATTAATTTGTCAATATGATTTTTATTGAGATAATTATTTTGCGGCTACATAGTTTATATATTTAATAAAATATTAATATGAAAGAATTGTAATCTGATTACATTATCTGACTGCATGGAAAATCTGTTTTTATTTAATTTCTACTTTAGGCTCAGTCAATTCATTTTGTTTCATTTAAGATTTTACGATCAGACATTGTTGGATATTTCTACTTAATTAAGATTTAATTAAAATTATTAAGATATTAAGATATAATAGAATTTCCAGGTATGCCATCGTTACATTAATATACGAGTTTACGATATTGGAAGTAATCGAGCTTGTAAGAACGCACGACAATATAGAAGATATAACTGAAGGACTCTTCCTAGCGTTAACTTATGTAGCCTTTTGCTTTAAATACGGAAACTTCTTAGCGCGACAAAACGAAGTGTCCATGTTGCTGGACTGTTTTCGAAGCGAAACGTGTCAGCCAAAAAATTCCGAAGAAAAGATGATCCTCCTTAAGTACGATCGCAAAGGTATTCAGCAATTGTCTTTCTGACAAAATTAGTACAAATGATGAATTTTAATAATAATAATTTAAATAATCTTTAAAGCTAAAGTTATTAAATAATACGAATTTTTAATATACTTTTGCTATAGCAATGCAATCAAAATTTTGATAGACAGTAATAGAGTATACATTGATATCAATTTTAATTCAAAATGTATTAAATTAAATGCGAAATTAATATCTTTCGCCATGTTCCAACGACATTTATTATGTCAAACTGTGACTTTATTTTTCTTCTCTATGATATACTTTTTCTAAAATATGTACTTGATACGTATAAACTTGAAACAAAAAATATTTTTAATATTTATGTCTGTCACAGCCAAGTGGTGCGGTCGAACTTTCATGAGTATATCTCAAGCCACTTGTATAGCTCTTATACTCGCCCCTATTGTGGGGCCTCAGAATAACGACAGACCTCTGCCGGTCAAGACATACCTGCCGTACTCGATATCCGGCTTATATCCGTACCTGGCGACTTACCTTCAGCACGTAGCCGCAATATTTTACGGGGTACTGTTGAACGTTTCGTTCGACTCCCTCGTCTACGGCTTCACCCTTCACGCCTGCGGGCAGATCGAGCTGCTGCGCTATCGTCTGTCGAAGATCTTCAAGGATCGTCCAGAGCAATATCGAATCGATTCGAGAAAAGGCACGATGATCAGCGAGTGCGTGAGACATCACTTATACGTACACGAGATCGTGCGCAGGATACAGTCGTTGTTTGTGTGGACCGTGGCGATTTTATTCATTTTCAGCATGGTCACCTTGTGCACCAGTATTTTCCAAATGTCCAAGGTCGCGTAAACTGAAGTCCCTACGATGATCCTTACGATTAATTCACTTGGCATCTTATATTTTTTTAATATTGGCTTAATCTAATTTTATTTTGTTTCTTTTAATATTATTTTAAATATTAAAAAATATTTGAAGTAATATTAAAAATAAATACTTAAAATAATACCAATATAGCAGACAGCAAATTATCGATAAAAAAAAGTGTCGCTATCACTGAATAATTCGCTACGTGTGTCGCGGTACCGCGTGAATGTACTGACCTAACGATAAGTTTTTCTTTCGCAGAAGAAGATTCTCAGCGTCAAATTTCTCTCGTTGACTATGTACCTCGGCTGCATGCTGTTCCAAGTGTTCTTCTACTGCTGGTATGGAAATGAATTGCAACTGAAGGTGATTGAAAATGAATAATAATTAATTTAATTAAATGCCTGTTTCAATCTGTAATTCGTAACGGAATGATATAAGCAAAATATGAATTGTATTATAGGAAAGTGAGGTAAGATTCACCCCCTCACCAACATTATTTGTATTAAACGGTTGAAATTATACATAAAACTTTAGAATGTTTATTTCGAGGTTAAAATATTGAATTTTTAAAACTTATCAAAATTGAATTTTTATTAAGCTTTCATCAATTGTGAGTTTTAGCCCGTTTTATCCCATCTACAGGTTAGAATGGACTATTTTAAATGTTAAAATCGATCAAGGAGTAAATTAATAGAAGCTGTATATTTAATTATATCTTTTATTATTAAAAAAAATTTTTTAAAAGTTGTTTAAAGGTAAAAGAGTAAACTGTGATTGGTCAGGATATTATTCTTTTATTTACAATAATTGAACATCACCAATGATTGTTTCTTGAGAATACAAAAGGATAAAACATAAAAGAATAGGTATATATAATTGATTCATTTTACTCCATATTCAACAATTCTTCTTATCCCATGACAATTTTATTTTAATTTATACTAAATTTTTTATTTCAATATAATTTATTATAAAACATTACTTTTAGATATCCACAAAAAAAAATGTAAATTTTAATACATTATGATCTATAGTTATTTAAAACATTATTTGAAAATTAGACTACAAGAATCTTATTCAAAAAATTTGACGGCTGTTAATTAATAACTCAAGATAAGTTCAAAGCATTGCAATGCAACTTTTCAGTTGAAATTAATTTCATATTTATCTAATAAATGACAATATTTGTTAACAAGATCTAGCAATTGAACCATTTTATTTCGCAGTCCGTCTTACTCCGCTTTCCCTTATATAAAATCATAAAACACGTTTTTGTTTGTGTAATGTTCATTTATAATTTTGTGCCGAATTATAGGTCATCTCAAACGGGCTTACCATGAATACGTAAAAATATTTTTTGACATGTGTATGTGTAGAGCAGGGGTATCGGCGACGCTATTTATTCGAGTGATTGGACGACCGCCACGACGCAAGACCGGAGAAGTCTGCTATTCGTGATGGCCATCAGCCAAAAGGGATTGAAGCTATCTTATTACGGAATTTTCAGCTTAGGCATCGACACTTTCACTGGCGTAAGTTTGCAATGACGGTGTGCTTTATGTATATATCTGGCCTAGCGGCAGTAACAAGATAGTCGACGATTCTTCCCTTTGCAGATTTTGAAAATGTCCTACTCTACCTTTAATGTTCTACAACAGTCGATGTGACAACACCTGAATTATAGAAAGAATGACAACTTATATAGAAATACATATTTTCTTACATTCGTGTATTTTAGACACACATAAAAGTTCTTTAAAGTAGAATCGTCTCTAAATTATTGATTATTTCTTACTAACCAGTATTCCGCGTGACAATCTACATTTACTAAACCTCTAGATTTTTATGTAATAATATCCTTTATATAATAATATTAAGTCAATTAGACCTTTATCTAAATTTTTAATGACAATAATAGCGTTAAAATAAAAAAAAGATCTCTGTCATCGATATGTGAAGAGTTTTATGCCTCATCACCAGTGTTCTTTATTCACTACGTGAATATTGGTGTTGGCTATATTTTATTCGTCGCGACTATATATATTTTTTGTCTGAAGCAGAAGTAGCATTATATAATGCTTCACAACAGAAATGATCGGTGCTATTGAATTATTCATGCGTCATATGTGCCAACTAACAAAAAGAAACTTTGCGAAGAAAGAAATAATAGAGGAATAGTAAAAAAAAATAACAAGATAATTAATTAAGACTAACAAATGCACTCCAGAGAACTCATTTTGCACAATTTATCTACGACTGATCTAATTATCATGCATATCTATATTGCTAAAATTTAACTTTAACATTTCATGTTTTATATTGACACATGCGGTTTTTTAACGAGATAAATCGAAATATTCGTAACAGCTAAGCGCTTCTCCTTTTTTTAAAATAATATATCGTAAGCAATTGGTTTGGGAGTATCGTTCTGGGATTATGCAAAGAAAGAAATGTGAAACCTACCTGCGAAATCGTATCCTGTTTTGCCTCGAAAGCATTTCATTACATGGCGACGTATCTGCAACAGATTGCAGCTGTTTATGCAATAATACTTAACGTTTTCTTTGACTCGCTCTGTTTCGCGAATCAACAACAAATCGGTAACAAATGAATCGAATTAGTTTGTTATCGATTAAAGAAATGAACTATTAAACCAGATTGTACAGGGAGCGTTTTATTTCGTGTGCCAAATATCTCCGTCAAATATCTCAGAAATTATTGGTTTATTGTTTCAGATAAAAGTTGGAGGGTTCAGTTTTAATCAATTTGCATTGATAAATAGTTACACAGTTCTTCGACCAGTTCGCAGAAATTTCTTATCTTTTCACTTCCAGTTTACACAGTTTATTATTCACGTAGCGCTATACCTTTCGCCAGTTCAATACTACTTCTCTGTATCTTTATTTTCCTGCGGGTATTTAATATTGCATAACAGAAGAGTTGTTCAACAAATTCTTATTTTACGAGACACGCAACGTTATATTAATGTTGTACTATGTATAGAAACGAATTCTTTTCTTCGATAAACGAGATATACGCGATGTTGAAAAAGGGCTCCGATGAGAAACCGAGGCGACTCGGTCGTATTAAAATTTAATGTGCGCTTGACAACGTGTACGGCATTATTAATGCATAAATGCAATTGTAATGATAGGATGTTGTTAGAAATGTTACTATTCCGCTAGAAAAAGAAAGACGAACTTGTACATTATTAATAAGATGAAGGAGATTTCGCGACGACTGGAACGACGGGACGAGAATAAAGCCAGCAATTAC
This sequence comes from Temnothorax unifasciatus, assembly GCA_030770225.1. Lineage (NCBI taxonomy): Eukaryota > Metazoa > Arthropoda > Insecta > Hymenoptera > Formicidae > Temnothorax > Temnothorax unifasciatus. Next base: position 111,902 of record JASTWK010000528.1, on the reverse strand, counting down.
ACGAGGGTGAAGATATGGACATTCTACCGATAAACTTTAAGGCCCTGCGTTTTTGCGGCGCATGGAAAGAGCGGGAGGACGACAACATGTGCGTTGGATTTTTGCGCTTTTGCTACAGGTAATACACATGAAGCAGTTATACCTAAAATATACCATACAGCAAAAGATAAAGATAGTGATACAAAAGGTTTTCCGCATCGATCTGTGAATTTCCCCATTCCTGAGCCTTTCCCTTTTCTCGCCAATTTATTCATCGATCATTTAAAGCGGTGGTAAATTTACAGGTACGCGGTTTTTCTCTTGATATACGAGTTTATGATATTTAACGTGATAGAGATGATTCGCACGCGCGATCGCGTTCAAGAGCTGACCGAAGGGCTCTTCTTAGGACTGACTATCTTAACGCTGTGCGTGAAGTATGCAAATTTTCTGCTGCGGGAGAACGAGCTGTCGGATTTGTTGGAGTGCCTGCGCGTGAAAATGTGCCAGCCGAGAAATTCGACGGAAAAGCTGATAATGGAAGAGCACAGCCGCAGAGGTACTCGAGTATTCGCAATTCGCAAATATTGCATGTTGTTTGGCATAAATGTTACGTATCACGAAATATAAATACATATATCAACGATCATTAATCAACCAAGATAATTAAGAGAAATATAAATAATCACCTGTCTAAATATCATTTCTTGTTAATTGGATATTGCTATATCATACTGCAAATTGATATATACTTTGGCATTAAATAATTGCTTTGATTAATTGCTTAATAATTAATTAATTATGCTAACAGTTAATTAATTGTTAGCATAATTAAATATTGTGTAACAACCTTTGTGGCAAACATACAATTTTGTTAAAATATTATGTCTTAAACTTTTCTATCATCTAACATGCATGTAGGTATCAAAGATATTGGATTACGAAAATGTACAAATAGTTCTTTTATTTCCTTTGATTTGATAAAATATGGAAACTTAATTAAAGTTAATGCGTCGACGGCATGCGCACGCATTTCTAATTTCTTCCTAATTAGAAAAGTTTATTGTAAAAAAAGATAAAAAATCGATTAAATATCTGTAACTGATGTTTACCGAAAGTCAAATGTTTATAACAGCTAAGTGGAGCACTATCGCGTTCATGATGATATCGTACGCGAGCGCATTAGGCTTCATCCTAGCGCCAGCTCTACAGCTACTCAAGGGGGGCGAGCGTGTGCTGCCATTGAAGCCATACATCCCGTATTCCGTGTCAAATCTACTTCCATATCTAGCTACGTATCTGCAGCAATTTTTGGCGATGTTTTATGCGATAATGCTTAACGTTTCCTTCGACAGTCTCGTTTACGGCTTCACGATTCAAGTTTGCGCGCAGATCGAGCTGATGTGCTGCCGATTGACGGACAGTTTGAAGAGCACCGGCAATATTTCTTCCGGACGGAAGCCGGATACGGAAGCCTCGATCGTGGAATGTGTCAGACATCATTTGCTCGTGGGAATTCTGGTGAAGAAAATACGAGCGTTGTTCATATGGACAATAATGATCTTCTTCTTCTTCAGTTTGCTCATCGTGTGCACCAGTATCTTCATTCTATCAAAGGTATCGCAAGACAGATATTTTATTTACCCTCGGTCGTGCGACGTACATTTATTTCTTGCAGAAGAAACTACTCAGCTTTGAGTTTCTTACGATGTTCTTATATCTGAGTTGTATGCTGCTTCAACTGTTTTACTATTGCTGGTACGGAAATGAACTTGAGTTGAAGGTAAATAAGCGTAACATTAAAGATAATACGTAGAGAAGCTTACCTTGGTCAAAAAATTTCTCATATTTTTTCAGAAATTTTTTAAGGATTGAGAAGAATAAAAAATTCCTAAAAAATATATATTTCTCAGATACTTCCCGAAATAATTGGACAAGAATTTTTAGAATATTTCAGTATCCGTACCAAAATATCTAATAAATTGTACAGATTTTCTCGTATTTATTCAGATTTTTACAAAGGTGTTGGCGGGAAAAATCTGAAATATTCTATTATTTTGTCTGAGTTTTTTGGACGAAAAAACGTCTCAATTCGTACAAAAAATTTAAAAAATTTTGAGAAAGTCTGAAAATTTTTATAGAAATTCTGATTAATTATGTATGAAAGACTCTAAGACATTTTTTCACTAGTAATATTTGAAAGGAGACTTTTAAATGCGAAACAGAAGATTTAAAAAGTTTTATGATACAAAAAATAACTTGTGATGATTGTTCGAACATTATCCCGCATTCGGAAGAGTTAATATCTCCGTACGAAGATATATTATATTGGTTGGTTAATGCTTTGCAAATTTCTGCCGCAGAGTAAAGGCATCGTGACCGCTGTGTATTCCAGCGACTGGACAATGGTGACACCGCAAGAACGCAGATTGCTGATGTTTATTATGATAAGCAGCCAAAGAGGAATAATGCTCTCCTATCATGGAGTATTTGCGTTATCTCTTGACACTTTTACTTGGGTAAGTAAATGTGTTAGTAAATAATAATTAAAACATAAATTTACATATATATATTTTTGACGTGTATTGCGAGATTCGTGTTTGAGGGATAAAAATTATTGCGATAGTTATCTGCGCATTCGAGTTATGGCAGGAAACAATTGCGCAAATTAACATGAATATAAATTAATCTTTCTTACGCGTTTTGCAGTGATGTAATATCTTATTTTTGCAGATTTGCAAGAGTTCTTATTCAGCTTACAATCTCCTGCAGCGAGCATCCAATTAATTGACTGTCGTATTGTATATAATGAAAAAAATAATATTTATTTTGCTGTGCAAAATAATCTTATAGACAGAAAATTTATAGACAAAAATATCTTATTAGACAAAACGTACGACGCAGTATTTTTTTCAAAAGATTTACTATTAGCAGGTTTCTTCGCAATAAGAGTAATATCCATCCTTTGGACACATATTACAGATATAACGGTGCATTGTTAGGTGCATCATTATAAAATGTGACGACGTAGTAGTAATTCATATATAAAATTGTACGAATCTTATAAGATAAAATGCAGTTCCACAAAACTGATATGCAGTTTTGGTGGTACTGGTTCCACTAAAAACATGAAAGAACACAAGACTGTCTGCTCTAAAGTAGATAAAAAATATTGTCTATAAATATCCTGAGAATATTTTTGGATTATGGCACCGTTCTGTTGTTCTGTCGGAAATATCCTTTTTATCTTTGCGTATATTAACGAAAAGGGATGAGGCGCTTTTCACGTCTGCTGCTCTAATTCGTCGTTATTAGCTTAATTTGGGCCACGTTATTAGCAAGTTTGGCCACGAAGGCGTCCCACTTGACTTTCCATTTGCCCAACGCACTCCGCTGTTGTCGTTTGCTCAAGTTGCTGTAAGTCAATGAATTAATCGCCAGTTGCTTGAGACTCCTGAGATCTGAGTTGGCGCTCATGATACCCATGAAGGCCTCGTAAAAGTCGTAACTCAGTCCCTTGGCACCCCAGACTCCCGGGTCGTCGTTAGAGATCACCACGGGCGAGCCCGATGCGAATAAACTGGCCGCGGGATGATTCCTCATGTCCTCCACAAGACCGAGAACCTGGTTTCAGATAAGACAGACCTTCACTGCAATATAACTGTTGCACTAACTTCCAGAAAAGCGGATGCTTCGTTAACGCGTATCTGAAAAAATACCGCAAATATCGATGTTTAAAACCAGTCCGCTGAAGTATTTTAGGCAAATATTCTTGGTATACCTACCACAACTCATTTTACTAAATATTGGAATAAAAATTTAGACAAGCCGAGACACTATGAAATAACTCTAGCTAAGTAAAGGAAAATCGTAAATTGCTTTTTGCATCTGACTTCTTAATTATTTTTTATGTTTAATTCAATGTTTAATTCATATCTTTAATTTATCTTCTTCTGTTTATTTTATTTACCCGTGGCCAATGCGTTTGGTGTTGAGCAAGAAAGCGTCGAAGAGATTCAAGTCATTAAGATCTCATTGTCCTTGGTCTCGATGAGATTGAGTTCCAGATTGTCGCCCAAGGACTGTTGTTTCTCATCCGACATTATTCGCTGTCGTAGCTGCCAGTACTTGTTTTGTTGCGGAGTCCTATGCAAAAACCGGGGCAGCGATAGACTGTAGCTCTCGAAAGGTTGCACGAGGATCGTCTGGCAGTAGATCAGGATCGCCAAAGTGAACAAGATCGCCCTGGTCCATGATCGTGGAAAACTATTTACAGCCGCGAATTATTGTCGTCGTTGAGTCCTTCGGAGCCTTGGCAGACCGCCTCGTTGAAAAGACACCTGCGTACTAAATAGATCTGTGTGATGCGAGCGTCACGGCCGCTCGAGCTCCACTGAACAACTCTTACCATTGTGTTCATCTTTATGGATACGTGAGGAGAACGTGTGTACGAGCGTGACCAGTAAACTCATTGGCACTCGTTGACGATCACCATCTGCGTCGTTGACGACCACAGGTCAGTGACATGTGTGTCTATTGACTTTTCGTAAAAATCAAACGTGATGACAATACTCTGTTTCGCGAATTAACAACGAATCGGTAACAAATGAATGGAATTAGTCTGTTATCGATTAAAGGAATGAACTATTAAACCAGATTATACAGGGTGATTTTTATTTCGTGTGCCAAATATCTCCGCCAAATATCTCAGAAATTATTGGTTTATTGTTTCAGATAAAAGTTGGAGGGTTCAGTTTTAATCAATTCGCATTGATAAATGGTTACACAGTTGTTCGACCAGTTCCGCGGAAATTTCTTATCTTTTCACTTCCAGTTTACACAGTTTATTATTCACGTAGCGCTATACCTTTCGCCAGTTCAATACTACTCCTCTGTATCTTTATTTTCCTGCGGGTATTTAATATTGCATAACAGAAGAGTTGCTCAACAAATTCTTATTTTGCGAGACACGCAACGTTATATTAACGTCGTACTATATATAGAAACAAATTCTTTTCTTCGATAAACGAGATATACGCGATATTGAAAAAGGGAAAAAGATGAGAAACCGAGACGACTCGGTCGTATTAAAATTTAATGTGCGCTTGACAACGTGTACGGCATTATTAATGCATAAATGCAATTGTAATGATAGGATGTTGTTAGAAATGTTACTATCCCGCTAGAAAAAGAAAGACGAACCTGTACATTATTAATAAGATGAAGGAGATTTCGCAACGACTGGAACGACGGGACGGGAATAAAGCCAGCAATTACACGAGGATGAAGATATGGACATTCTACCGATAAATTTTAAGGCCCTGCGTTTTTGCGGCGCATGGAAAGAGCGGGAGGACGGCAACATGTGCGTTGCATTTTTGCGCTTTTGTTACAGGTAGTACATATGAATCAGTTATACCTAAAATATACCATACAGCAAAAGATAAAGACAGTGATACAAAAGGTGTTCCGTATCGATCTGTGAATTTCCCCATTCTTATGAGCCTTCTCCTTTTCTCGCCAATTTATTCATCGATCATTTAAAGCGGTGGTAAATTTACAGGTACGCGGTTTTTCTTTTGATATACGAGTTTACGATATCCGATGTGATAGAGATGATTCGCACGCGCGACCGCGTTCAAGAGCTGACCGAAGGGCTCTTCTTAGGACTGACTTTCTTAACGTTGTGCGTAAAGTATGCAAATTTTCTGCTGCGGGAGAACGAGCTGTCGGATTTGTTGGAGTGCCTGCGCGTGAAAATGTGCCAGCCGAGAAATTCCACGGAAAAAGTGATAATGGAAGAGCACAGCCGCAGAGGTACTCGAGTATTCGCAATTCGCAAATATGCATGTTGTTTGGCATAAATGTTACGTATCACGAAATATAAATACATATATCAACGATCATTAATCAACCAAGATAATTAACATAAATATAAATAATCACCTATCTAAACATGATTTCTTGTTAATTGGATATTGCTGTATCATACTGGAAATTGATATATACTTTGGCACTAAAATAATTGCTTTGATTAATTGCTTAATAATTAATTAATTATGCTAACAGTTAATTAATTGTTAGCATAATTAATTAATTATTAACAACCTTTGTGGCAAACATATAATTTTGTTAAAATGTTATGTCTTAAACTTTTTCTATCATCTAACATGCATGTAGGTATCAAAGATATTGGATTACGAAAATGTACAAATGGATTTTTTATCTCCTTTGATTTGATAAAATATGCAGATAACTTAATTAATGTTAATTGTACGTCAACGGTGTGCGCACGCATTTCTAATTTCTTCCTAATTAGAAAAGCTCATTGTAAAGAGAGATAAAAAATCAATTGAATATCTGTAATTGATGTTTACCGGAGTCAAATGTTTATAACAGCTAAGTGGAGCACTATCACGTTCATGATGATATCGTATGCGACCGCGTCAGGCTTCGTCCTAACGCCAGCTCTAGAGCTACTCAAGGGGGGCGAGCGTGTGCTGCCAGTGAAGTCATACATCCCGTATTCCGTGTCAAATCTACTTCCATATCTAGCTACGTATCTGCAGCAATTTTTGGCGCTATTTTATGCGATAACGCTTAACGTTTCCTTCGACAGTCTCGTTTACGGCTTCACGATTCAAGTTTGCGCGCAGATCGAGCTGATGTGCTGCCGATTGACGGACAGTTTGAAGAGCACCGGCGATATTTCTTCCGGACGGAAACCGGATACGGAAGCCTCGATCGTGGAATGCGTCAGACATCATTTGCTCGTGGGCATTCTGGTAAAGAAAATACGAGCGTTGTTCATATGGACGATAATGATCTTCTTCTTCTTCAGTCTGCTCATCGTGTGCACCAGTATCTTCATTCTATCAAAGGTATCGCAAGAGAGATATTTTATTTAGTATTATTTACCCTCGGCCGTGCGACGTACATTTATTTCTTGCAGAAGAAACTACTCAGCTTTGAGTTTCTTTCGATGTTCTTATATCTGAGTGGTATGCTGCTTCAACTGTTTTACTATTGCTGGTACGGAAATGAACTTGAGTTGAAGGTAAATAAGCGTAGCATTAAGGATAATAAGTAGAGAAGCTTACCCTGGTCAACAAATTTCTCATATTTCTTCAGAAATTTTTTAAGAATTGAGACTTATAAAAACTTCTTAAAAAATATATATAAATTTCTCAGATACTACCGGAAATAATTGGACAAGAATTTTTGGAATATTTTAGTATCCGAACGAAAATATTTAATAAATTGTACAGATTTTCTCGTATTTATTCAGATTTTTACAAAGATGTGTTGGCGGGAAAAATCTGAAATATTCTATTATTTTGTCTGAGTTTTTCGAACGGAAAGACATCTCAATTCGTATAAGAAAAAATTTTAAGAAAGTCTGAAAATTCTTATAGAAATTCTGATTAATTATATATGAAAGACTCTAAGACATTTTTGCACTAGGGTAATATTTGAAAGGAGACTTTTAAATGCGAAACAGAAGGTTTAAAATGTTTTATGATACAAAAAACAACTTATGATGATTGTTCGAACATTATCCCACAGGAAGAGTTAATATCTCTGTGCGAGAATATATTATATTGATTGGTTAACGCTTTGCAAATTTCTGCCGCAGAGTAAAGGCGTCGTGACCGCTGTGTATTCCAGCGACTGGACAATGGTGACACCGCAAGAACGTAGATTGCTGATGTTTATTATGATAAGCAGCCAAAGAGGAATAATGCTCTCCTATCATGGAGTATTTGCGTTATCTCTTGACACTTTTACTTGGGTAAGTAAATGTGTTAGTAAATAATATAATTAAAACATAAATTTACATATATATATTTTTTACGTGTATTGCGATATTCGTGTTTGAGGTATAAAAAATATTGCGATAGTTATCTGCGCTTTCGAGTTATGACAGGAAACAATTGCGCAAATTAACATGAATATAAATGGATCTTTCTTACGCATTTCGCAGTGATGTAATATCTTATTTCCGCAGATTTGCAGGACTTCTTATTCAGCTTACAATCTCCTGCAGCGAGCAACCAATTAATTGACTGTCGTATTGTATATAATGAAAGAAATAACACTTATTTTGCTGTGCAAAATAATCTTATATCTTATTAGACAAAATGTAAGATATGGCGCAGTATTTTTTCCAAAAGATCTACAATTAGCAGGTTTCTTCGCAATAAGAGTAATATTCGTTGGACGCATATTACAAATATAACGATGCATTGTTATGCCCGTATCAGACTACCTGATTGGGATTGAGATTGGATTGAAATTTGACCAATCAGAGCAAAGTTTATTAAACTTGAGATCAATTTTCTCTATTCTGATTGATTAAATTTCAATCCAATCTCAATTCCAATCCGTAGTCTGATACGGGCTTTAGGTGCATCGTTATATTTGTTAGATGGTACGGGTTCCACTAAAAACATGGAAGAACACAAGACTGTCTGCTCTAAAGTAGATAAAAAATAGTCTCTATAAGTATTCTGAGAATATTTTTGGATCATGGCATCGTTCTGTTGTTCTGTCGGAAATATCCTTTTATCTTTGCGTATATTAACGAAAAGGATGAGACACTTTTCACGTCTGCTGCTCTAATTCGTCGGTATTAGCTTAATTTGGATCACGTTATTAGCAAGTTTGGCCACGAAGGCATCCCACTTGACTTGCCATTTGCCCAACGCACTCCGCTGTTGTCGTTTGCTCAAGTTGCTGTAAGTCAATGAATTAATCGCCAGTTGCTTGAGACTCTTGAGATCTGAGATGGCGCTCATGATACCCATGAAGGCCTCGTAAAAGTCGTAACTCAGTCCCTTGGCACCCCAGACTGCCGGGTCGTCGTTAGAGATCACCACGGGCGAGCCCGATGCGAATAAACTGGCCGCGGGATGATTCCTCATGTCCCCCACAAGACCGAGAACCTGGTTTGAGATGGGACAGACCTCCAATGCGATGTCTAACTGCTGCACTAACTTCCTGAAGAGCGGTACACTTTTACGTTCTTCGTTTCTGCGGCGTGTATGGAAAGAACATTAGAATAGCAACTTGACTTCACTTTGTCAGTTTTTGCTACAGGTAAAATAATTATAACGTTAAGCTAAAATAGACCTAGTAATTTTGTTGAAAACATTTTATCTTTAATACATTAAAATTGAAAATTATATGGAAATAGTACTCGTTAATTAAGTGATAAAAATTTTTAGAAACTATAATATATGCAATGCACATTCTTTTTCTCTTTTATATAATTTTGATAGGAATACAATCGCTGCTGTACTATATTACTTACGATATTTGAGATAATCGAGCTTGTATGTATGAGAAACGACGTGGAGGATTTAACGGAACGTCTATTTTCGTCTTAACTTTTGTGAGCATGTGCCTAAAGTATTTCAACATTTTGGTATGACATTGCAAATTACATGACTTGCTAGATTGTTTTCGCGTAAAGCTATGTCAGCCAAGGGATTCAACGCAGGAATCAGTACTGAGACGATACAATCTCAAATATATTTTATTGCTCCTAAAGGCACATCAAAGACTTAAGAATTTCAGCTGGAATATTAAATATTAATGATTAAAATCTTTTGTTAAAAAAAAATAATTTACTTACGAATATAGAGATAAATATTTATATAGTTTGTGAAAAAAAGATTTGTTGGTATAATAAATAGTTAACTACGTAGCAAGTTTTGTTGATTATTATATGGACAGCAAACATATTTGTTAAGAAGATTAATTTTAACAAATGTAATCCAGAGCTAACTTGTTTCGCACAATTAATCAATATGATTGATCTAATTGTTATGCATATCCATGTTGCTAAAAATTAACTTTAACATTTTATGCTTTATATTGATACATGCGGTTTTTTAATGAGATAAATCGAAATATTCGTGACAGCTAAGCGCTTCTTCTTTTTTAAAAATAATATATCGTAAGCAATTGGTTTGGGTATTATTTTGGGATTATGCAAAGGTAGAAGCGTGAAACCTACCTGCGAAATCGTATCCTGTTTTCTCTCGAAAGCATTTCCATATATGGCGACGTACTTGCAATAGTTTGTAGCTGTTTATGCAATAATACTTAACGTTTTCTTTGACTCGTTCTGTTTCGCGAATCAAAAACCAATCGATAACAAATGAATGCAATTAGTCTGTTATCGATTAAAGAAATGAACTATTAAACCAGATTATACAGGGTGAGTTTTATTTCGTGTGCCAAATATCTCCGCCAAATATCTCAGAAATTATTGGTTTATTGTTTCAGATAAAAGTTGGAGGGTTCAGTTTTAATCAATTCGCATTGATAAATAGTTATACAGTTCTTCGACCAGTTCGCGGAAACTTCTTATCTCTTCACTTCCAGCTTACGCAGTATTGTTCACGTAGCGCTATACCTTTCGCCAGTTCAATACTACTTTTCTGTATCTCTATTTTCCTGCGGGTATTTAATATTGCATAAGAGAAGAGTTGCTCAACAAATTCTTATTTTGCGTGACAACGTTATATTAACGTCGTACTATATATAGAAACGAATTCTTTTCTTCGATAAACGAAATACACGCGCGGTTGAAAAAGGGCTCCGATGAGAAATCGAGACGACTCGGTGGTATTAAAATTTAATGTGCGCTTGACAACGTGTACGGCATTATTAATGCATAAATGCAATTGTAATGATAGGAGGTTGTCAGAAATGTTACTATCCCGTTAGAAAAAGAAAGACGAACCTGTACATTATTGAAAAGACGAAGGAGATTTCGCGACGACTGAAACAACGGGACGAGAATAAAGCCAGCAATTACACGAGGGTGAAGTTATGGACATTCTACCGATAAGCTTTAAGGCCCTGCGTTTTTGCGGCGCATGGAAAGAACGGGAGGACGACAACATGTGCGTTGGATTTTTGCGCTTTTGTTACAGGTAGTACACATGTATGTGTGTGTGTGTGAAGCAGTTATACCTAAAATATACCATACAGCAAAAAATAAGAATAGTGATACAAAAGGTTTTCCGCATCGATCTGTGAATTTCTCCATTCCTATGAGCCTTCCCCTTTTTTCGCCAATTTATTCATCGATCATTTCAAGCGGTGGTAAATTTACAGGTACGCGGTTTTTCTCTTGATATACGAGTTTACAATATCTGATGTAATAGAGATGATTCGAATGCGCGACCGCGTTCAAGAGCTGACAGAAGAACTCTTCTCAGGATTGACTTGCTTGACGCTGTGCGTGAAGTATGCGAATTTTCTGTTGCGGGAGAACGAGCTGTCGGATTTGTTGGAGTGCTTGCGCGTTAAAATGTGTCAGCCGAGAAATTCGACGGAAAAGCTGATAATGGAAGAGCATAGCCGCAGAGGTACTCGAGTATTCGTAATTCGTAAATATGCATGTTATTTGGCATAAATGTCACGTATCACGAAATATAAATACATATATCAACGATTATTAATTAACCGAGACAATTAAGAGTAATATATGTAATATAAATAATCACCTGTCTAAAGTTCATTTTTTTTTAATTGGATATTGCTATATCATCCTGCAAATTGATAAATACTTTGGCACTTAAATAATTGTTTTAATTAATTGTCTAATTATTAATTAATTATGCTAACAGTTAATTAATTCAAATATATTGTTAGACTCGTGGAAAATATCAACAAATTAATAGACGGCGATATAGCCCGAGAGCTGGCGTTAAAAAACTGCAAGAGTTTTGTAATGGCTGATTTTTTCACATAACGTTATATTGCGGGTGTACATGAGTCAGCACCCACTCGCAAGCTCAGGTACTGGGACACCTGGCGCCGGCGCGCTTTGAAATAGGTCAAATTATTAAGTGCGATAAAAGTGTTTTGTAATGGCTCAAATTTTGTGAGAAACTAATAAATAATATAAAAAACCGTTAGAAAGTGGTCAGACCGCACAGTTATGGGACGCAGCGAGTCAGCACCTCGCATAAGTGGTCGCAATAATTAGGTCAGTAAAACTGTTTCGAAATAGCTGAAAATTTAGAAACTATTAAATTATTGCGTATAATGAAGGAAGAAAACGGTCAGACTTCAGTTTAATGGGACTGACGCAGTCAGCAGTCGTTTGAAGTGCGAAGATCAAGCGCGCGCGGCTGCTCCAAGCGCGTAGTGATTTGCTTATAATTAAATTCCATTTGTATTTAATAAAATGATTGAAAGATTTTTAACTAAATCACGATTGAAATTGTTATTTTGTACGTTATTTAATTAATTAATTAAAAATTTTATTATAATATAAATAAACTTAAGATTAAATTGTAAATTACAAAACTACAAATGAAGAAACAAAAAATTAAAAAAATTTTTTTATAAAAAGTATAATTAAAGTATGACATATATATAATACACTTTTTTCAAATAAACAATTAATAATCAATGTCGCTGTTTTCTTCATCTGATTGCTCATCACTCTCGAAATCAGCTTCTTCAGTGTCGTCTACCTGCTCAGACTCAGTATCTGTAAATAAATAATTATGCCTCATCTATAGTATTTTATACATAATAATTTATTGTTAAAAGTAAAGGTGTAAAGGTTTGAAATAAGACAAATTGACGAGCTTATACGAGCTGCGCGAGGCTCGCCGAGTCACGCGTCGTTTATTTTCGCCTTAAGACTGACGCCGAATACCGACGCTCTGTTCAAACCATCTAACCGTCCTTTTTAAAGCAGAAAAGAAAAACAACGTAAAAAATAACAATTTTAATCGTGATTTAGTTGAAAATCTTTTAATCATTTTATTAAATACAAATGGAATTTAATTATAAGCAAATCACTACGCGCTTGGAGCAGCCGCGCGCGCTTGATCTTCGCACTTCAAACGACTGCTGACTGCGTCAGTCCCATTAAACTGAAGTCTGACCGTTTTCTTCCTTCATTATACGCAATAATTTAATAGTTTCTAAATTTTCAGCTATTTCGAAACAGTTTTACTGACCTAATTATTGCGACCACTTATGCGAGGTGCTGACTCGCTGCGTCCCATAACTGTGCGGTCTGACCACTTTCTAACGGTTTTTTATATTATTTATTAGTTTCTCACAAAATTTGAGCCATTACAAAACACTTTTATCGCACTTAATAATTTGACCTATTTCAAAGCGCGCCGGCGCCAGGTGTCCCAGTACCTGAGCTTGCGAGTGGGTGCTGACTCATGTACACCCGCAATATAACGTTATGTGAAAAAATCAGCCATTACAAAACTCTTGCAGTTTTTTAACGCCAGCTCTCCGCCTAATACGAGTCAGGCGCGGTACGTGGTGCGCAAGTAAAGAAATAATTACCGAAGTAACGAATTACAATGTATATATATATATATATATATACATGTATTCCAACTTAATAAACTGCGCGCCGATTATTTGTCGGACTTGAAACGCAGCTATCGTTGGAAAATTAATCCCTTTCCCTCCCCGAATTAAATCTACACGATTTAATTATTTAAAAAATAATTTTCCAACGATAGCTGCGTTTATTAATTTGTAGTTAATTAATTGTTAGCATAATTAAATATTGTATAACAACCTTTGTGGCAAACATACAATTTTGTTAAAATATTGTCTTAAAATTTTTCTGTTACCTAACATGCACGTAGATATCAAAGATATTGGATTACGAAAATGTACAAATAGATTTTTTATTTCCTTTGATTTGATAAAATATTAAAATATAATTAATCGACGGTGTGTGCACGCATTTCTAATTTCTTTCTAAGCTCGTAGTAAAAAAAGATAAAAAAATTAATGAAATTTCTGTAACTGATGTTTACCGGAAGTCAAATGTTTATAACAGCTAAGTGGAGCACTATCGCGTTCATGATGATATCGTATGCGACCGCGTTAGGCTTCGTCCTAACGCCAGCTCTACAGCTACTCAAGGGGGCGAGCGTGTGCTGCCGTTGAATCCATACATCCCGTATTCCGTGTCAAATCTACTTCCATATCTAGCTACGTATCTGCAGCATTTTTTGGTGATGTTTTATGCGATAATGCTTAACGTTTCCTTCGACTGTCTCGTTTACGGCTTTACGATTCAAGTTTGCGGGCAGATTGAGCTGATGTGCTGCCGATTGACGGACAGTTTGAAGAGCACCGGCGATATTTCTTCCGGACGGAAGCCGGATACGGAAGCCTCGATCGTGGAATGCGTCAGACATCATTTGCTCGTGGGCATTCTGGTGAAGAAAATACGAGCGTTGTTCATATGGACGATAATGATCTTCTTCTTCTTCAGTCTACTCATTGTGTGCACCAGTATCTTCGTTCTATCAAAGGTATCGCAAGAGAGATATTTTATTTACCCTCGGCCGTGCGACGTACATTTATTTCTTGCAGAAGAAACTACTCAGCCTTGAGTTTCTTTCGATGTTCTTATATCTGAGTGGTATGCTGCTTCAACTGTTTTACTATTGCTGGTACGGAAATGAACTTGAGTTGAAGGTAAATAAGCGTAACATTAAGGATAATACGTAGAGAATCTTACCCTGATCAAAAAGTTTCTCATATTTCCTCAGAAATTTTCTAAGATTTGAGACTTTTAAGAAATTCTTAGAAAATGTATATAAATTTCTCAGATACTATCAGAAATAATTGGACAAAGATTTTAGGAATATTTCAGTATTCGTACAAAAACATTTAATAAATTGCACATATTTTCTCGTATTTATTCAGATTTTTACATGTGTTGGGGGAAAAAATCTGAAATATTCTATTATTTTGTCTGAGTTTTTTTGAAAAACGTCTCAATTCGTGTAAAAAATGTTAAAAATTCTAAGAAAGTCTGAAAATTTTTATAGAAATTCTGATTAATTATATATAAAAAACTCTGAGACATTTTTCTACTAGGGTAATATTTGAAAGGAAACATTTAAATGCGAAACAGAAGGTTTAAAAGTTTTATGATACAAAAAACAACCTGTGATGAGTGTTCGAACATTATCCCACATTGAGAAGAGTTAATATCTCCATGCGAAAAAATATTATATTCGTTGGTTAACGCTTTGCAAATTTCTGCCGCAGAGTAAAGACGTCGTGACCGCTGTGTATTCCAGCGACTGGACCATGGTGACACCGCAAGAACGCAGATTGCTGATGCTGATTATGATAAGCAGTCAAAGAGGAATAATGCTCTCCTATCACGGAGTATTTGCATTATCTCTTAACACTTTTACTTGGGTAAGTAAATGTGTTAGTAAAAAATAATTAAAACATAAATTTACATTTTTTTTACGTGTATTGCTAGATTCGTGTTTGAGGTATAAAAAATATTGCGATAGTTATCTGCGCTTTCGAGTTATGGCAGGAAACAAATGCGCAAATTAACATGAGTATAAATAGATCTTTCTTACGCGTTTCGCAGTGATGTAATATCTTATTTCCGCAGATTTGCAGGACTTCTTATTCAGCTTACAATTTCCTGCAGCGAGCATCCAATTAATTAACTGTCGTATTGTATATAATGAAAAAAGTAACACTTATTTTGTTGTGCAAGATAATCTTATATCTTATTAAACAAAACGTAAAATACGGCGCAGTATTTTTTTCAAAACATCTACTATTAGCTGGTTCCTTCGCAATAAAAGTAATATCCAATAAACGCATACAAATATAACGGTGCATTGTTAGGTGCATTGTTAAAAAATGTGAGGAGGTAGTAGTGATTCATATATAAAATTGTAAGAATCCTATAAAATAAAATGCAGTTCCACAAAATTGATACACAGTTTTGGTGGTACTGGTTCCACTAAGAACATGGAAGAACACAAGACTGTCTGCTCTAAAGTAGATAAAAAATATTGTCTATAAATATTCTCAGAATATTTTTGGCTTATGGCACCGTTCTGTTGTTTTGTCAGGAATATCCTTTTATCTATGCGTTTATATTAACGAAAAGGGATGAGCCACTTTTCACGTCTGCTGCTCTAATTTGTCGTTATTAGCAAGTTTGGCTACGAAGGCGTCCCACTTGACTTTCCATTTGCCCAACGCACTCCGCTGTTGTTGTTTGCTCAAGCTGCTGTAAGTCAATGAATTAATCGCCAGTTGCTTGAGACTCCTGAGATCTGAGTTGGCGCTCATGATACCCATGAAGGCCTCGTAAAAGTCGTAACTCAGTCCCTTGGCACCCCAGACTCCCGGGTCGTCGTTAGAGATCACCACGGGCGAGCCCGATGCGAATAAACTGGCCGCGGGATGATTCCTCATGTCCCCCACAAGACCGAGAACCTGGTTTGAGATGGGACAGACCTCCACTGCGATGTCTAACTGCTGCACTAACTTCCAGAGGAGCGGATGTTTCGTTAACGCGTATCTGAAAAAAATACCGCAAATGTCGATGTTTAAAATTAGTCAGTTGAAGTATTTTAGACAAATATTCTTGGTATACCTACCACAACTCATTTTACTAAATTTTGGAATAAAAATTTAGGCAACCCGAGACACTGCGAAATAACTCTAGATAAGTAAGGGAAAATCGTAAATTGCTCTTTGCATCTGACTTCTTAATTATTTTTTATGTTTAATTTCAATGTTTCATATCTTTAATTTATCTTCTTTTGTTTGTTTTACTTACCCATGGCCGATGCGTTTAGTGTTGAGTAAGAAAGCGTCGAAGAGATTCAAGTCGGTCGACGTTCCGTACCATTTCGTCTCGCCGGCGTGAAAGAAAAATGGAATTCCCGGTTCGACGGTATTCAATTTGTCGGCAAATTCACTGAGGGGCTTTCCCTTGTCCTCCTGGCCGACCAAGTCAAAACCAGCGATAAAATCCGGATAGAGATGTTTTAGCTGCGTCAACGTTTTCAGGTAGTTCTCTACTCTTTCTTGGTTGGCGAGACGTCGTGGCGCGTATATGATCTTAGCACCAATGAAGTCCGGATGATCCCTTACAAACCTGTCGCGTTCATTTATTATGTTACGTTATCTTGCTCGAAATATTTCTTGGCGTAGCCGTCGAATATCCAAGTAACCAGCAAAAGGAAATAACTTTTTTCATGAAATTTTACTTTCGAGACCACCAATTGGGAAAATTGTTGTATCTCATTTATTTATGGAGAAATAGAGAAAATTGTACCTTATTTTACTACCTTTATTTACTAATTTACTAATCTCAAGCTAGAGAAATAAGATAATTGAAAAATAGCATCTTGCCTGTCAGTAACGTTCTTGAGGATCTGCACCATCTTGAACGGCCCGTACGTCTTACCGTCGAGATCGTATATCGACGTCAGCGTTGATCGTATCTCTGCGTACATCACGTTGTCCTCGTAGAGTTCCTGGAGATTGCGATAATGGAGATCCTCGAAGACGGGTCGGTACGATGTGAGGAACTTCCACGCCTTGAAGACGCTATCGAACTTCTCCCATGCCTTGTCGACAGTGTTGTAAACGCTGCTCGGGTTTTCTGTGACCATCGTCATGGATTGCTTGATCCTCTCGTTAATAGCGTCGGCCTGGGTTGGATCTTCACGCACCTTGCTCAGCAATTCCCAATTGCAATCATTGCCGGGCACTTTAAAGAATTTGAGCCGCAGAGTGCTGTTCTCATCGCACACGTACAGATTTTCACGGTAAGTCAGGTTGAACCGATAGTCGAGCGAGGCGATAGCGGAACCGTGAGCGTGGAGAACAGCACCCTTAGGCATGTCGCGCAGGATCTTGAACACCTTGGACTTCTCGATTTCCGGTATCACTTCCATGAAGTTGTGCGACGGCAAGAAGTTTTGGCCGGTGATGAAACCTGCGGAAAATGCGAGAATCCCGGTGACGTAAACCAAGCATTAGAAAATTAGAGTTATACCCAAAGTATAACTTTGAGTCTTTCGTTAACATTTATTTTCATTTATTTTCCCATTACGCTTCCTATATTATATCCCCCACTATCGGCCTTCTATTATCTGGCGTGTTTTTGGGTAAACATTACGTTAAAATGTCACGTCCGATAAATTGTGGGACATGTCCGTCGTAAAAGCGGATATTCTAATGTGTTCTCACGCTGTGAATGGTTCACGGTTTCGTGCGCAATCATTGCTTTAATGCTTTAAAACACGTTATTTGAAATGATTTGAAATATGTGTGAGAAAGTCGCTCAGAAAGTGTATGCTTTCAAACAAAGATAATTTGAGGAGTGAGATTATCCAAGTTACCGTAGAAATAATATGCTGTGATATAATTCTTTTAAAAAGGAGTGTGAAGAGTCTTGGGCAACCAGAGTTCGTTCCGTGAAAGAATGCGACGATGATTAATGCGTTAATTTATTAGGTAACCAAAAGAGCTTGATGTGCAATTTTCGGTAAAGTTTACTGCAATAAATTATTTTATTTTATAATAATTTGCAGAGTATAAGTTTTTTTATGTGCATCATAAGGCATATATAAATCACATCAATTAATCGGTGCACTTTGACTTGATATTCTTTTTCTGTAAGTTTGAACTCTTTTAAAATATCAGTTAAATCTGATGTATATAATTTGGATTTGTTTGTTTTATGAATTTAAACTCGGTTCGAAGGCTGTGGAAGCGGCTCATAAGGTAGCATTTTTGGAGAAGATGTGATAAGAAAACGTAATGCACAGTGATGGTTCAAGGAGATATTCTGATTTAAAAGGTCGTAAAAAAGATATTTTGTAGGAATTTTTTTTAGATAAACGAAAGAAGTAAATAACGTTAATCTTTGCATGAATTCTTTTAGTCTTATTTCAAGAATATATTTTTATATTCTAAATAACAAAAACGCACTTTTTTTTATATATTATATTCTTGTCACTAGGAGCTCACAAAAAAAACGTATATGGACGGTCTAGGTAGGTATTTGATATGTAAAAACCAACAATTTTTTTATTTGGAAAAAATATAGCTATCGTTTAAACTAGAATAAATATTATACATTAATTTTGTTATAATAAAATATACTAACACAATTTTGAGGAAAAACTATAATATTTGTAATAAGAAGGTCGCTATTTTGTCTGGAACGGAAGTATTGGTTTAGTTCTAGTTCAGACGATACATAGCCACACTTTTCCTGAATAAAAAAATGTTTGCATTTTAGATACCTAGAATCATTTACACCATCTATATATGTTTTTTTTTTTTTCGAGTTTCTAGTAACCAGTTTATATATGGAGGGGTAAAAGTCATAGTGGTGTAAGTCAGATTTTTTTAAATTTTTTCTCGCATGCATAGATGCAATCTATATAATATATAAATTGCATCTATGCACGCAAAAAAATATTTTTAATTTGACTTACACCACTGTGGTTTTTACCCCTCCATATATATATATATATATATATATATAACATAAAAAAGAGGAGCGTTTTTGTTACTTAAAAAAAAATAAATAAAATATTAAATAAGAAGCTAAAAAAGAACATGCAAAGTTTAACGTTATTCACTTTTTTCGTTTTCCTACAAAAATTACTAAAAATTACTTTTTATACGTCTTTTCAAACCGGAATACTCTCCTTAAAAAATCTGCTTCTGGAAAAGAATTATTTGAAGATGCACCACTTTATTCAGAAAGACCCTCTATTATAGATAATTATATTAATGTTATAGATAATGAAGAACTATGTATGGTTGTTGAGAACAATTCGAGAGTAACGCGTCAAGAACTTTCTCAAATGTTTGAGGTGAGTGACAAAACAATTTGTTTACATTTGCATCAATTTGGAATGTTTAATATAAAGAATCGTACGAACTTGTCTGATTATCTGATACGTTAAATAAAAATTCTTTTGGATTTATTTGCGAAACTTGCTTCAGAGTGGCATCCGTTTTATAAAAAAAGAAAAAAAATCTACAGTAATTTTTAAAGCGGCAATCTTTTCTTCCAATTCATTTAATCGCGGACAAAACAAATCTCTGCGGTCAACCTCGAATCGATCGCGTTCTAACAATTGTATAAGTGAAAGGTGATCGAACCGTCGTAGAGTTCTCGAATTTTGGCTCTCATTAGGATCTCATTGGCCTTGGTCTCGTCGGGACTGAGTTCCAGATTGCCGCCCAAGGTCTGTTGTTTCTCCTCCGAAATCATTCGCTGTCGTAGCTGCCAGTACTTGTTTTGTTGCGGGGTCCTGTTTAAAAACCGGGGCAGCGATAGATTGATGCTCTCGAGGGGTTTCACGAGAATCGTCTGGCAGTAGATCAGGATCGCCAAAGTGAACAATATCGCCCTGGCCATGGTTGTGGAGAACTATTTACAGCTGCGAGTTATTGTCGTCGTTGAGTCTTTCGGAGCCTTGGCAGACCGCCTCGTTGAAAAGTCACGTGCGCGATCCTGCGTACTCAATAGATTTGTGTGATGTGATCGTCGCGGCCGCTCGATCTCCACTGAACGACTCTTACCATCGTGTTCACTATTATAAGGAACGTGTGTACGAGCGTGACCAGCTCATTGGCACTCGTTGACCACCTGCGTCGTTGACGACCACCAATAACAGGTGTGTCTATTGACCTTTCGTATAAATCAAACGTGATGACAAAAATTCAAACACAGATGATTTATGCAACACGGTGGAAATTTACTCAGGTCGCAATTAATGAAATTTCGCGCCAACATCGGCATGTATTACGCGGTGTTATTACACACGAAGAAAGTGCAAGCTTCGTGCAGCGTTGATATCGTTAAAGAAGAGAAAGACCATTTGTTTCTTTCGCTACAAATTTATCGGCCGATTTGGGATCGTTTTCTTTTTTCACGGAGAACGAATTTAGAATTTAACGAACGAAAAGAGCATCCAAAATCAATGGAACATCTATCTAATTGTAAGAAGAGGTTCGCAAGAATCGCAAGGATCCTTCACGATTATCTTGTTTCTGCGGCTCGGCAATATCACAGTTAGACTTTATTTCTTTTAGAATTAAAGAAAACGACAGGTTTTTTTCTTATAAATAAATTTGATACACTTCTTCTTTTTGTATTTCTCATATAACTAATAAAGTTACGAATGTAAATTTTATAATAAACAAAAATTGATCTGTAAGATAAACTTTAAATACGTATCACAACCAAAGGTTGCGTCATAAAAATTGCCCAAAATATTTATCTCATCGCGATAAAAAAAATCAGTTTTTTTAGCTTTATACATCGGGTAAATTATCATGATTAGTCTAAAGCAAATATAAATATAAACCTCGTGCCGACGATAAGATAGAAGCACTAATAAAACAGATTAAAATGAGTAATAAAATGAAGTGTAGTTAATTATAAATGTAAATAAATAATTAATTAAATGCGAATACCTTTAATATAGTATAATATGACAAGCAGTATATGTTTTACAAGTCATTTAATAATGCAATAAATTAAACGTATAACGTTTCTACACGATTGATTGTAAACTTTAAATTATTAGATTAAGTTATCAGATTGAACCACTTATACAGTTTATTTATTATATTATTTTATCTTATTTAATAATCCTTTTATTTGTATAATTTGATACTATTGTCTTACGTTAGAAATGTACATACGACAAGTGTATTTTAATAAGATATATTTCCATTTAATTATTACCTTCATAATTTTATCCCTAACAGCGGTAACAGGACATGTGGAGTCTGAGAATGTTCGGAGGATATTGCGAAAAAGAGAATTTTATAAAGATGTTCCCAGTAAATTAGGTAGGGTAAATTGAGGAGAGACGCCACGTGGGGAGAGATACCACATTTCTTATATCTTCCGATATTAACAGCGACATTTATACTTTCGACGTTTTTCGATAAAGGCGCCGGCGCTTAGAAAAACATATCAATACCGGTCGGCTGTGACATCGCGTGTCGTGTTTCTAAAGTATTAAAGCCAATTTCGCCGAAAAAGTTACGCGAAAGTTTCACGCAAGTGACATACGGATGCCGATTACAAGCGTAGCGAAGATATAACAAAGTAAGTGACTATTTTTACGTGTTATGTGGTTTCTTCTCAACATATTTACACAGTATTTTTGCCAGATTATGTTCGTGGTGTGTTATCTGTGAAGTGTGGCATCTCGTCCACAAGATAAGGAGAGATGCCACATTAAGAGGCATTCGTTTTGATTGTTCTGTATGACATGTTTTTTTGCATTTCAGAATGCTTCTCAGCTCGCGGAATTTTTTCCCTGAACCCGAATATTATCCCTGATTATTTTTTTGCCGTGTCTGATTTGATTGAAACTGCTCCCCTATCAGTTCTTCCTACTAAAACTCAAATTCCATCAGCATCTGGATCTCAGCTTTCAGTCATGCCAGAGAATAAAGTCCAACAAAAGTCCTCTTGTCCTCTTGAGACAGTGCATCCAGTTCCAAAACTGCCAATCTCAACTGTAAAACGTAAACAAGTAGCATGTGTCTTGACATCTGAAAATTTGAAGCATAAAAAAACTTCAAATCCTGCCCTGGTAAAAGGAGTAGCAAAATAGCTACTGATTATAATAGCATCGTCTCCTCGCCAGGATCCATCCTTATCGCCCATTGAAGATGAAAGCAACAAGTGCATAGAATGTTTGGAAAATTATTTTACTATTAAAAATAAAGCAGACTGAATTAAGTGTCCTTCATGCCTAAAATGGCTTCACGAGACATGCACTATGTACTCTCCACACAATAATTGTGGAAAAGAAAATATATGCAAAAAAACGTGTCAGCAAGGCAAAATAATTATGTGGTATTTTTCCTTTACAGTGTGGCATCTCTCCCACAGGTTGTGGGAGAGACGCCACTTCAGCCACTTGTCGTTTATTATTTTTTATATCATATTGTTATGTATGGAAATTTTATTTTTGTTCTTTTTTGTATAACAGGGGGTACGTACTTTATAATAAAAAATTAATTGTTTTATTTTATTCAAATATTTAATTTTTATTGCCACTTTAACGAATGGGGTAGCGTCTCTCCTCAATTTACCCTAGGTACATTCTCTCACATTCATGATATTAGGTCTTGTTAGAAATCGTATCCAGGTATTCTGACTGGAAGAATATTTCTGATAAAATCTATATTGAAATATTTGACTAAATCAGCAATTCTCTTACTCTTCTCTAATGTTATGCATTATATTCATCAAGTGATTTCTTTTTTATATGTTAGCTGAATTTAATATAAATTTTCTTTAAAATATATATATATATATAATTTTCCTTTTTTTAAACATATTTTTTCCCCAAAATAATATTTCTTTAAACTTTTTGTTAATATGAAAACATCACAGTTGATTATATCGCGAATTAGAGCGGCACTGCATGATTGTCATTGAAATGTCACAACGAATTAATACATATGTTAATGAACGTAATTATATAAACGCAAACGGGAAACGATGGCGACGGTATGAAAAAACTCCGTTATATCACACAACACATTTATATCGTTATACAAAATAGTCTACATTCATGTACGTAACTTAACGAGATTTATCTCTACGTAACATCTCGAGTGGGATACTTCCGAGTTACGTATATATAAAAGTCATTACATTCATAATTAGCTGCCCCCATTTGGATGCCGTTTACAAAATAGACGTGACTTCAAGCGATATCCTTGTGCCACACCTCGAAAACATGATGGCCTCAGCTCAAACTTGGTCTCTCAATGGATTGTTCAAAAATATCATTCGTCCTCTTGTGTAATTAACAAAATGTTATAATCTTACGTAAAAAACGCAGCAGATATTCGATCGTTATATACTTATGACGTACAATTAAGTGCATGATAATTTAAATGTTCTTATGAGATGTAAATCGTTGCTAGAAAATGGATTCAATTATCTTAATTAATTATATATAATAAACATAACTGATATATATATGTATATATCAATATATATTTCGTAATTGATATGTACATATGTATATCTCTTATGTTTATTATTGTATATAATTAATCAAGATAATTGAATAAATTTCCTAATATAATATATATATGTATATATCAATTATATTAATAATTTTTCTCGATTACATCAGTCTTTTTTGTCGAAATTAAAATCAAGATGCAATATCGCACATGTATCTTATTTATCTAAAAGCATTCATTTCTGGTGAATATTTTTTATTTATGTAATTGTGTATCATGTTATAAAGATTATTTTCTTTATGTAATTTTACGCATTAAAAACTTTCGATAAAAGATGACATTCTAATGATATTCGATTTAATATCTGTAATCGCGCATCGCATCGATGATTTTACGATATTTAGTATAAATATCGCGTGTGACTGCATACACGATTGCATACAACTGATATTAAATAGTAGATAACAAAATTTCTTCTCAATAAGACCATTCCATGCGCGCTTCGATTGAAATCTCGTAGCAAATATGTCTTCTCTCTATTTGCTACTTTCGTATACAGATATATGTACATACATGTAATATATAGTTTCACATACAATCACATGTAACTGCAACACCAGGATACACATTCCGCCATATAAAATTATCATTGAATATGTTAGTTACAAAAATGCACATGTTCGTCATTCGCTCCTAAATGCAATTCGAATCGTACATAGAAAGGAATTGGTCAAAGTGAGGAATTATTTAGCTTCGTAATGTCGATTAATGTAATTATCTTAAATTACGTTTATCAGTCCAGCTGTAAAGATATACTGATGAAATTATACGTAAAAGCGTCATTGCTTGGTGTAGAATAACTCTTATTTCTGTATAACGTATCAATTTTAATATAGATATTTTTATTTCTTCTCATTATGTAGAATCCTCACGTTGGTAAAGAAACATTAATAAATTTGCATTTTTTTAATTTTCTTGGATATCCAAAATATTCAATGTATCGTAACATATGTCAACAACATGTATTAAATATTCATAACATACAAATGAAAAATTCAAGGCTGATTAACAACGAGCAATGCAAAAGATGTCAAAGTTAATAAACAGTTTAATCTCTCATGAATTCAAAATAACGTAGGAACGTTTCGAACTTTACAGAGTCTTCCTTAACCAATTCAAAGGATATAGTAAATTAAATGTAAATTAAAATTAAATTAATCTTTTAACGTCTGATCTATACTTATCGTTAAAGGTTTACTGCTTTCACGCATGATGTGACTCCTTTTGACTTTGTGGTTTGCCATCGACGTTTGATAGACAAACATCTTAGCGCTTTTATTTTATTATTTTCCGTATTATGTTACTGACTTTTATTCATTTATTATATCCTTTGAATTGGCTGAGAAAGACTCTGTGGAGTTTCGAAACGTCCCTACGTTATCTTGTATTCATGAGAGATTAAACTGAATAAAATCCTTTACTTCGACCGAAATAGCAGTCTTTATTTATTAAGCACAACGCATTTCAACCAAGATTCCGGTCCTTATCAAGTGCGTACATTACATTTAAACGCTTGCAAAACACTTCATTGTACACAATGTGGCAGCAATGAGTCTACGAAATGTTTTGTATGTCAAATGGTAATAAACGATTGAAGAGTCATATTAACAATGTGGTGTTCGGAGGTGCGTTCACCTCAGATGACAACGGACGACAGAGATTAAACTGTTTATTAATTTTTACATCTCTTGCATTGCTCATTATTGGCCTTGAATGGTTTATTTGTTTCGAAATACACGGGCTAGATTCTTTACGTGATTTAATTCATAACATATTTGTAATGTCTGTGTTTAACAATGTATTATGTCAATTTCGCTGATTTTGCATCTTAGGTAATGAATGTGTTATTCATCAATGTGTGTTTTATTAATTTAGTAAATCCATTGGAAAATGTTCATAAAAAGAAGATTGTGATCAGATTAAAACACTTCATATTTACAGCAATAAAAAATAAATATGTATTATGTTAATTATATGTACCTAAAGACAAAAAATAAATTAAAAAGTAAAAAAAATTTAATTTTATTTGTGTATATTTTAGGTCTTATTGTCTTTCGTTTTTTGAAAAATTGTACAAATAAGACTTACAAATGTGTCTGACATTAATCGATGCTTTATAGTTTAACGTGTTTACGAAAATTGCTTTCATGTGATTAGAAAGCACTCGAATATTTAATTAGCCATGCTGGATATAAATGCTTACATTAGCCCAATATTGTGGACCGGAATTTTTCGGCATAAATCACCACAAAAATAAATCCTTACTCTGAATCTATAAAATTACTTAACTCGAACATCGCTTTTTGTGTAAGTAAAAACTGTGGTCAGTTTCATTCCGCTGTCGAGAAATTATACGTAGATAATCCACGTCAAATCGGACAAGTAAAAACTAGCATTTTCTGTATTTCAAAATCTTTTATACTATAATATATATTATAGTATATTATATTATATTATAGTAAAGTTTCAATGCCGTAATCATGGTGGTTTTCAAAATATTGAATTTTTAAGATTATGCAAATTTAAAAAATCTTTTACACTTTTTAATTTCCAAAAAGGTCCAAAATAAAGAATTAGAAAGTATACCTCTAGAAATTTTTGAGAATAAATAAAATTCGATATTGTATGCAATAATATTCGCGTCAGATATAAATGTTAATATAATAAAAAACAAATCACGTGGTTTTGCAGTTATTATAGATAATATGAAGGAAATTACTCTGATTGTTTTACATATCCTTTTCCTCTGAGTTTTACAATATTTAGATACGCATTATGTCTCAAATGTTGTTTTTCAAAAATGTACATTATCGTATATTCTATTCACTACTCATAGGCCTGTGTGCATTGAGATAACGTTTGCCTTTTTGTGCATTAAGATAATGTTTGTCTTTATGCATTAAGATAACGTTTGAAAAGGATTCAATTTTGTTAGAAATTGATAGTTCTTTTTCAATTCTTTTCCTAAAAAAAAAAAAAAAAAAAAATTGCTTGAAATAGAATTATCTAATAAATGTTGCATTTTTTGGTTAAATTTCGGTATTTTTCAGTCTCTAGTAAAAAAAAAAGTTTTTAGGAGAAAAATATACAATAGATAAATGAAGAAAATTAGTTTTGGAGAAAAATAAATAAAATATTAACGCATTCTTTTGCATGCATGTATTTCACCAAAAACATATCTGCAGAAGACCCATTTCCAAATACAATTTATAGCATAAAATAATTCCATGAAAAGTAGAATAACTTGGATTTTAACATATATTTAAACTGAATAAAACTTGTACTTTTATATATCAACATTTATTTAAGATATATTTGTAATGAACAGAGAGTAAGAGAGAAGAAAACATGCCATAATAAAAATCAAAATATGAAATACAGAAATTTAGAAAAGTTTTAAGAAACAAAAAAAAAGTACATAAAAATTTATTTAAATTAATCATATTCTCTTGATCTAAGAGGTAAAAAACCTCGTGACTTGTATATACTGTATACTGTTTCTTATTTCTTAGCATCAGATACACATTATATTAAATTACATCTTTCTTTTACATTTTGAAAAAAGATTTTCAGAGGTGATAATTTTTATCTAGTTTTATTTTAAAGATGTAAATCAAGAAATATTATTGTACTTTTAATTTTATAAAATAACTTTGGAAAAATAAATTATTATCTCAAGAAAATGTATTCAAATAGAAACGTTATTTAAAAATATATTTAATTGTACAATATAAATAATAAATAAATTGACTGGTTGGTCGTTGAATCTTTTGTCAACTTTTATCATTTTTTATCTTTAGAAATTTGAACGTTTTAAAGACATCGTAATATCAAAATTCGCATCAGTGAAAAATTTGATGTCTCAAAAAGCGTCATCATAATGGCATTGAAATTTTACATAAATATATTATATACAAGTGCAAAAATATTCAGAAAGAATCGAAATACTCGCTTCTTTGCTGCCTAATTTGACATAAAATTGCCCGCAATTATTAGTACCGTTTAAGAACCTATTATCATTAAATCGCTACAATAGGAAATAAATATTAGTTAAACCATACCATCGATATAGGCTGCGTTCGGGGAACGCGCTATTAGCGCTATTGCATCA
Organism: Temnothorax unifasciatus; assembly: GCA_030770225.1. NCBI lineage: Eukaryota > Metazoa > Arthropoda > Insecta > Hymenoptera > Formicidae > Temnothorax > Temnothorax unifasciatus. The sequence continues at coordinate 83,923 of JASTWK010000528.1, read as the reverse complement.
TTCTATCTTTATCGCTCATCAAGTGTAGAACAAGGATAGAATAAGCAAATAGCGGATGTATGGTAATTAATAAACCTATCGATTAAAATATATCATCTGATGTCAGAAATTATTGCATGTTGCGTATCAACTTTATCAATATGGACGCATTGAGATAAATAAAAAAATATTTGGTATTTTTTATCACGACGATATGTGTACGATATATCGCTCGATATAGCATTAACCTGTTATATTCCACATTTTAGATTAAAATTTAATAAACTTAGTGGACGAACAAGATATCTCAAACGCAATGTATGGAATATAATAGGTGTAACATCGTACATTTATCATTGCATCATAGTATGTAATAATACATTAAATCAGATAATTAAAGAACATTCTGGTACCACAAATAATTCAACGCGTGATATATCTCACAATGCTTAATGTGTTTGCACTAAATAATATATGTCGCTTATAATATAATATCGAATGCGGATACAATTTTGACTATGTCGAAGATATCTCCGATTCGATACATAAACAAATTTGCGCAATGCAAACTAATTATCTGCATTAATCTGGTAGTAATAATATCGAATTTATGAAATAAGTGTTTTTAATGTAATTTAGTGTCTTTCGTAGTAATTTGTTATAATTCTAGCTAAAAAATGTATTATTTACAAATTTTTCGTGTATACATTCAAGTACACTTTCAAGTATACTACAATTTCACACTTGAACACTGAATTTCAGACATTTTAGACTTGAACACTGAATTTGATTTAATAGATTTCCTTGAAAATCTAACGTCATCAATTCCGGATTAATAAATAACGTACATTGTTTATTGCGTATGTACAACAGTGACGAACTCCTTCCATATCGATAAAGCTAATAATCTTAGAATGGACACATTTGAGACGCACTTATAAATATCTTTTAAGTCAACATACATCCTATATCAATACACATATTGTACATAAATACACAAGTTTTTTTTTCTTGGTGAAAAGTACACAAGATACACTGTATTGCATTGAACTCACATCCAATGTGTATCATGATTAAACGCTTGTACAGTGAACAGTTCTAGTAACCTGTTAAGGACTATTGAAAGTCCCGCCATCAAATCGTCGCTCTATAGAAGATCCCTGAGAAAGAAGCGTTAGTATTTAGTAAAATATTGAAAATTCATTTCGTTTCTACTTCCTTTTTCAAATAATTATGCGGTCTAATTTTGATTGTGCCACATTGTATAATAAAAATTCTACTAATTATAACTACATATAAAGAGTCGCGCAATTTGGCTAACGTTCCGGACCTATACTCAATTTCGAAAATGTCAGTGAGCAAACGTTTGTTATCTTACAGTCGCGCTTATCACTTATTTCCTCTGTATCGTTTGTGAAAGATCCTGCCTACTTCACTTCGTAAAATGATCAAAGCATGTACCAGACACTTTTATTAGTTTACAATCTGCCATTTCCATTTTCATTGCAGTCTTGTCGTCTTGTTGTAGCCTCGTTATAGATCATCCCAGTTATCTAAACGTGGATCATGTGCACGGTGCTTGATCCCACAAGATCAGAATATGTGTGACACATTGTCGATCAACGTCCGATAATATCAATACATTGACCGAATTAAATTGGGTTAAGAGGCTTTGAGAGCCTTGTCCGCGTGCGCCAGAGTCAAAGACCCTACGAGAGACACGAGGGTTCGATCCAGCCAAGTTATAGGATTTGGATACAAAAAACCTCCTTCGTAAAAACCTAGGTGACCTCCATGAGCTATTTCCACATATAACGTGTTTAAGTTATTTGCTAAAATTAGAAGATACGAGAGACATTAGTACATATTTACTTATTTTTATTTATACGCAAAATGCATATTTAGATATTGATAGATACCCGCATGTTCTTTGATTGGTTTTAGCAACACCTCTGGCACGATGGGGTCGTCTAATGCGTTGATGAATACCATCGGCGTTGTGATATTGTCTAGATAAAAGACGCAACTACTCCACTTGTACAACTCTTGCACAGTCCTAAAGTTGTGTACCTAAACAATAAAACACTTTATAAAATTCGGATCTATTATTTAAATTATATAATATAATATACGTTTAAAAAGATTAAACTCTTACCCTCCTCGTATAAGCTTCGTCCAGTTCGGGTAACGTTGCAGCAGAAATTATGTCCCGTTCATTCAGATTACACCTTTGTTTTACATCCTCAGACAAAAGCATATTTTTGTGCCTAAGAATAAGATTCTTCATCGATTCTGTCATTACATAGAGGTAAAAGCGTCTAAAGTTCTGCCAATTTAACAGAATTTTTGTTCCCCTGAAAAACACGTGCAGTGAATAATATTTCTCTTTATTGATCCATTTTAATTATTAATCAAAGAAATCTGATTGAAAGCTTACTTGAGAGCATTGTATCCTTGACAAATCGATATCCCTCCTATAATATTAGGCAATTTATTGGAACCGCGCTCTCCCAGATATTTTGTTACTAAATTACCGCCCAAACTATATCCGATACAAACTATTTTGGTGTTAGAGTGCTGTTTTACCAGATGTTGTAGCATCGCGCTATAATCGTCCGTGTGACCTGTTTATAAAATGTACATTGTTTATCTCATCTAAAAGAAGCAAGTTTTGTGAAACATATGTATAAAATTTGTATTAAAAAATATTCATCTAAACAAAAAGATGGCAGACTGCTCAAATAAATGTGTAATTTTGATTACACTTTCTTCGTCATTTCTGTTGGAAAATTTCCTTATCGATCATGTTGACCATTAATCATTTATGGATACAACTTGCAAGACATGTAACAGCGTAACCCAGAAAGTTTTACGAAGCTATTCAGTATATCAGAATGGTTTTTTTCACATAACTATATAGTTTGCTCAACGTTCTCGCGGTGTACATACTCGCGCAATGTAGGAGCTTAATTATTATTCATCTAAACAAAAAGATGGCAGACTGCTCAAATAAATGTGTGATTTTGATTACACTTTCTTCGTCATTTCTGTTGGAAAATTTCCTTATCGATCATGTTGACCATTAATCATTTATGGATACGACTTGCAAGACATGTAACAGCGTAACCCAGAAAGTTTTACGAAGCTATTCAGTATATCAGAATGGTTTTTTTTTCCCATAGCTATATAATTTGCTCAACATTCTCGCGGGTGTACATATTCGCGCGATGTAGGAAACTTAGTTATTATCCGCAAACTTTCCTCCGATCGACCGCCTCGCTCCAGCGGTACAAGTTTTATCGATTGCTACACGTACCGTAAGAGAATATTCTTGGTGCCGTGATCTTGACACTAGAAAGGGCCCCGACGTGATTAAGTACTGCGCACCGATATCCATGACATTGCACGAAGTGCACGAACGTCCTGATATACACGCTTTCCGAGCTGTTACCGATACCAGGACAGATGGCTATCGTTATGTCGTCTGGAATAAAAGTTATTTGTGCTATCAAGCATCTTAAATAAAAAAAATACATATATTATTAAAGAGGTTTAGAGCGTTTTCTAAAAAATAAAATTAATATAAACCAATCGCTAAAAAATTATTATAATCTTTGTGATTAATCTATGAACAATACCTTCGTGTCCATTAGTCAGCGGTTGATAAAGATCGTAGGTAAGGGTGGTCCCATCCGGAAGACCGATATATACGCGTTCTCCAATGGGCCAAGGACATCGAACACGTCCTATAATGCTGTGGACGATAGTTTGTACATGGCCGCTGAAACCCCACAACCTCGTTGGCTTGTATCTAAAACAGACCAAGAACTATGATAACAGACTGTGATAACTTTTGCTCATGTTTTTCGAAAAATTATCCTTAATTCAAAATGACACAGTTACCGTTTAGTCTTATTATGCTATTATTATGCTTGTATCATTCTCTTGTGCTAGTCGATATCGAAAGTATTTTGAATTTCAAGGGAATACGGCAGTAAAAAAATTTCACAAAAAATAAATAAGAAATATAAAAAATAAGAAAAATATGAGATTAAAAAATTGGGATCTCTTTAAGATGCTACCAGTAAATTTTGGAAGTATTACGTCCAACACGTCCCACTTAAGACAAATGATGACCGATGAGAGCTAAAATTCCGTCTTTATTTGCGCACTTTCTTTACGGTATTCCATTAACTCTGGATAAACTTTGAATAGCCGATGTATAAATTTCACTCGAGTCGACTTTTTATTACTTTGTAATTACGATGGTGTAACGGTATTCAAATACGCCAATAAAGATTGCAAAATACAACGTATGCTTAAAAATCTGTTACCATTAATTATCGCGATAAAATACCAAATTACAATATTGAATATGCAAATATTTAAATATCTTTATTTTAAATTTATGCGTTGGAACAAGGTTACTTAATCGAGCACTTTTGTCATAAGCTATTTTCGAACATAGATTAAACGTTTTTGCATTAAAAAAGATAAGTAATTTTATGCCAGCTTAAAAAATTGATTAATTCATTAGACGTGAAAAAACCATTATTATAATACAACATAAATTATATAAGAACTCAAGATGTCATTTTTCGAAGTTGCAATTTTGTTTTGCTTTAAGACACATTTTATTTGTTAATTTATCATAATTCTTTTAAAACAGAAAAATATTAAAAAAATGAACTTGTACGTTTATTACGCATTTCACTCGGCGCTCAGGCAAGCCAAATTGGAGAAAATGTACCGCATCGTTAAATTCATTTATAGAGAATAGTAATAAGAAGTTGCAGCGTTTATTAGTGGAGCACACGATAGAGCGTTGAATGAAACGAATTCACGAAAAAACCTTTCATTACTACGTTGCACGAAGAAATATATATGTCAGTATTATCGATCTGCCGCTGATTTTGTACGGAACCATGAATCAGCGTTAAGATTCGCAGTCACTGGCAAGAAAAGGTATTCTGCTAAAGAAAACGAAGCTGCTAGATGTAGCAATAATTATTTTTTATTCGAAGCAAACGCCGATAATATCAAATTTAGGATAACGTCTCGTCAAAAGAAGATATAACTTTTTCGCAACCAAAGCCTTTCAAATCTTTCTCCTTTGCCGCACCTTTCACCGCTGTTCGTAAATCGCAATAGCATCTAATTACTGTCGCAATCACGTATGCGATTATAGTTGGCAAAGAACGAAAGCCTTGTAGTATAGTTCGGTGACTATTAATTCAATAGCGCATGAACCTACACTGGCTGTATATGACTATTGCATTTTAATGAAAGAAATACACAAAGTCGCGTGACAATAGATCAATAGAATGCCGTAACACAATATCGATTGCGCAAAACCGACTCGCGAAAAAGTCGCTTCTTACTCGTACAGAAAAATATTCACTGTATTTTTATATCTAAAAACAATTTTTTTTTAAATAAAGAAAATACGATTTTAAATTCGTTGAAATAAGATTAAAAAGAAATCAGGAAGTCCGCGGCAAGCGAATTTGCCGCGAATGAAAGTGAAAGACATTCTTATGCGCTGAAATATATTCTTGGTTACAACGCAGCTGGCTTATTCACCAGGCTTCTCGGCAACTTACTGGATTTACCCCGGATAATTTACTGGCCTCGAGATATTTAAAACTGATGGTGGTTTCTTAACACTACAATTTTACTGCTGCCACCTGAACCTTATTCGCCCAATAAGCCGCGGATATTTCTGCGGTCAATTTTTGTTTTACCTTGCTTTCTATTCAACCGACATTTCTTCGTGACTGAAATTACAGCGGAAGAAGAGAGTAGGCCTGTTCTAAACTCTCACGCGCGAATTTTGCGCGAGTTACAACAGAATTCTTTTCTCCGGCAATGAGTTGGCGTAAAGTCCTACATGCAGACGCAATCAATACACGTGACAATTCATTGTAAACGCAAAGAGAAACGTGTTAATACCGTCGTGTTCGCGTCGCGGCCGCGCGAAGTCATCGCGCGAATTAGGCGCGATAGGGAAAAGTAGGGTAAACTACATGCCGGGCCTTCGCGAATGCCAAAGAGAAGTCTGCTCTTTTTACAACAATGGTTTCTTGTTACGGTAGTTATTGCGATTTTCGATATGCGCGTCGATAAAACACTCGAGAATCCTGTCCCGGTTTTATTTATCTATTTCGCAACCTCCTGCAATATGCTGATTTTGATACATGAAATAAAATAATCGAAACTTAAATAATAAATTATGTTTTAAAATATCACGTTCCAGAATTCTTCAGAAATATTTACATTGATGTAATATTTATATGCTGATGTAATACTTGGAAAAAAAATATGAGGCAATTTATCTTTTTCCAATTTTTTGTTCGACCAAGCGAGGCGTTCGAAAGATTGCAAAGTTATATGAGAGTCACTTGAGGTAACGCAAGAACGCAGTAATCAATGTAAATATTAAATTTTGACGAAATCTGATTTTTGTTGTTGAAATAAATGCGGTGTCTGATATTATATTAGAAATTGATGTCTTGCTTTTAGTAATCTTTTTTGTGTCGTGTTATCTATAATTTGCTAAAAGTTGAACACGCACGTTCCGCAAATCGATTTGCACGTTTCAGTTCACGGTCACTTGGTAAGATCGACCAGAGTGCCTAGAAGCTATCCATATTTATTAGACGTTTATGGTTTATGTTGTTTGTCATCCGTTCAAGTGTACTCACAGCAGATTATCGGAAAATGTTGCTGTCAAATTTTCACGATGTCAATCCGGACAAATTACTTGTAGCGCATTATCGAGTATACTTCTATAATTGCAAGAAACTACATGTGAATAATTTATCCCATTTTTTTATTTAATGATAAAAACCTTTTAACAATATAAATGAATTATCTGCTTTTGCCCATCGCATGCAGCGTGTAAACGAATAAATTTTTTCGCTGCTGACAGTTATTCATACCGATACTTTTATCTTCTCATCATTTCGTTACATTAATACAATTAGAATAGAGTACTTCAATTATTTCTTGGCAGCAGACGTGTGTAAATAAAAGATTACCTTATCGTCTAATGATGCGATCCCATGGTACGGAATTGCGCAATTGGCGGAACGAAGTCCGTCCAATCGTAAACATTCCACCAATTGCTTAAATTGCATAAATTTTCTAACGATCCCGTCGAGCGGAACTCGCGGAAGCGTAATTGACACTTGCCAATCACAAGACCCTTTCCGTAGATTCTTTCATTGTATCTATCGGAATAAGATATATTATTGGCACGCACACCAGACTATACGTTTCCATGTTTTTCGCTACATGGGACATTAGAACATATATTTCAGCGAAGCGCAATTGGCGGAATGTCTGTGAAAATTGTGAAATACAAACTTATGCGGACCGGAATCACATAAGCATGCACACACCTGTTACATTCATGAATTTCATTCATAACCTACGAAACTTTCAACAATTGTTAACATTCAACAATATAAATTTAAAAAAATATTATTATTTACGAGTTATTGAATGAGTTACAATAAAGTTGGTTTGTATTTAAAAAGCAGGAACTATGCCGTAAGATTGTTAAGTTATACTCATTATACATACTGTATTATTGTATAATCGCATAAAGAAGCGAAAATCGAAAACAACAAAAATACTGGGTGCAACGTATATTTAGCATGGAAAGAAGATTATATCAAGGAGAAAGTGAAAATTTTATGAAGAAAGTGCTGGCCGAAGACTAGGAAAAATATGTGGATTATTTTAGAATGGCACGCTCGTGAACCTATTTTGCCTGACACTCTGCTCCAAATTGTAGTTCCGCGCGATCAGTGTGGATAAAATATAAACTTGCGGATAGAAATCGGCGGAACAAATGTAAAAAAGGTTAAATCAATCACGAGCGTTCCACCAAGTCTGCGCATATGTTCCATACCTTGGGATACACATTATAACGTCTCAATACTCAAATTCTATAATTGCAAGATCAAACGAGCCTTTGCTTATGTCGATGGTCGTCTTTGGACCGTGATCTCGACCGTTTCCTCCTGTCGTGGTCTGGCATTCCAAAAGTGATATAATAGAAATTTTTTGAGGACTCTACTCGAAAAACGTATTGATGCTTTGGCACAACGAAACAATATGAAGGGAATCATCCTAGAGATAAAATGGCGGAGAGCGTTATCTATTCAAAATTATTAGGCGTTAAACGTCGGGATGTTAGGCATGACAAGCGAGACTACAATATTATCATCGAGAACGAGACGTGCAATATAATAGTCATTCATATCGAAAAGTTCAGTAAGACACCATGTATGAAATGGCTATCAATTCGCTAATTTCACAATTTGAAAAATATTACTTGTCATCTCTCGCATTAATACGCAAATTTCAGTCATTCGTTATATCGAACACATATACAAATAATGCAACGCAGGTGTGTGCGGAATGGCTATCAATTTTCTGATTTCACATTTTCAAGAGTACTGCGCTAATAACATCGATCTATTGTTCAAATGAAATGGCAAACATCCATCTCATGAATAATTCTGTTAACAGCGAAAAAATTCATTTATATCGCACGCTGCATGCGATATATAGGCATGCAAAAGCAGATAATTCATTTATATTGTTAAAAGGCTTTTATCATTAAATGAAAAAATGGAATAAATTATTCACATAGTTTTTTTGCATGCAATTCTCTCGTTCTTCCAGTGTCGAGACATTTATAAATTCTCAAGATAAACACATAAAATTACATTATTCCCATTGTTTAATATGTGTTCTGTGACGTGTCTTTTACGAAAAAAAAAGAGTCGTAAAATATAAACAACTAACATTTTTTTGCTGCGAGAGCTATATTTTTAGCAATAGCAGCAAAAGGTAACAAAGTTTTACTACTATTGCTCTCGCAGCAAAAAAATGTCAGTTGTCCATATTTTACGACTAGATTTGCTATGGTAGCTAATTTTTTTTCCGTGTTTTTGCACTTTTCATTCAGGCCATCGATGGTACGCGACGCGGCGACGTGATAATTACTCTATACATGTTAATTGTACATATAATGTATCAATCAATGATGTTACGAAATATCTTATGATAATGTATCTACTTACACTCAAAACATCAAACCTGATTGGAAAGTTTAACACCGGGGTCCCGTTATACGGACCAACGGGGGTCCCGTACGTGGCCCCCCGGACGTATTTATAAACAAATATTTTATTAAACTTGTCTCGCGCACATGAGACTGCAAGTCGTGAAACCAGAAGCAGGTCATCGAGTGAGATAGGAATACGAAAACACACGCGGGAGAAAGGGTTTTTTTTCGCGGCGGAAACGCGGAAGTGCAAGAAATCAACGGGCGGTCGTTCGAAAGAAATCAACGGGGTGATAATGAGCACGGGAATTGCGTGTCGCAACGATTGCGATATGCAACCGTTGGAAAGAGAAAAGCAATGGAAAATGAGATGAGGAAAGAACTCGCTCTCAACGTGCCGTACGCTCGCTCGCAAAGCAGAGAGACGATTCCGAGAGGCGAGTGTGTTGCACACACACGTGTGTGTATCCGCGAGTGGCACGATTTCCGTAATACAAAGTGGCGATTAAACACGAAGCTGGCACGACGGTTCGCACGCGTCGAGATCTACAACTTTTTATAGATTTCCAAGTTCGCTGTTCACTTCCTCTCCTAGGAAGAGAAGTAAAAGCGGGGTATATACGAGTGATTGTTGTGAAACTTCGGTGATTATTCAATGAATTGCACTGAGGAGAATCTCTTCAGACGCGGGTTTCGAGTAGCAATTACTCTTCGCGAGCTGAGATCGGTTTTCAACTTGCACGTGCACGTGCGCTTGAGACACACGCGAAGATGAATTCGTTCGTTCGATAATTGAAGTGTAATGACCCGTCTCTTAGCGCCGATGAAGTTAGTTTCGATCGCGAGTCACGCGCGTTTATACCCAAGTGTATCGTCAGATTTCCGTTTTCAGTATATGAGACAAAGCTTGGAATCGTTTCCGCTTTCTTAGGCGCTTTCACGCGACGGACGCGATCGAAAGAGGAAAGAAATCGTAATTAGCAATCAGTTTGTCCGACGATGCCAATATTTTTTTCTCCCCTATCATTTCGACCGAGATTCTTCCGTGACATCGGCGTCACGCAATAGAATTACCAACCGATCACTTCGCTTTCACGTGGATGTTTGAGTTTCAGAAGTGCCTAATAAACGAAGCGAAGCTAAACAGCAGAATGAATGTGAAGTAAAATCGCGCGAAAGAAAATTACGCTATGTTTTGTCGATAAAATAATGTTTTGTCTCTTATATAAAAACTGCGTTTTGCATTAATTTGCATCGCATTAATAAGATTACGGGTTTGCAACGAGGCTGCGGTTTTATCCTCGTATCTCTCGCACAGGTGAAACTCCATAAAAGTGCTTCGGAATGTCCCGGAAACTGTACCGGCACGCGGCACAGATTCATGCGCGATTCCGAAACTCGAACTTTTCATGCGCGATTCCCGTTGATAAAATATTTCGCGTCACCCGAGATAACGGAAGCGCGAGACCGATGTGAGCGAGGTGTTACGTAACACCTAAAATGGGATATGATCCTATTAGTTACTCGCTTGCATCACCCGATCGGAGCATGACCTGTCTGACTAACGGCAAACAAATTTGCGATACGCGGGTATGAGTGTATGACTGTTATCGCGAGTGATACACTCCGCATTATGGTTCACGCTATTTTCTTCACACAGTCACACATGCACGCAGATGCGTGTGCAACCGCGTGATAAAAGTATTAGTCGACGTGTGCTATTTTGCGCGACACAGAAGCGCAGCGTCTTGATTGCGCGACGTCCCATGCTGAGTAAATAAAACGGGCGCAACGAGCACACCGTGGAATTCCAGAACAAATATCGAACGTGTAATTTTTCACAGTAAGCAAAATTCGTATCTTCGGTTAAAAATCGCAGCAATTGATACGAATTATACGGATATTAAATGATATTCGGTATTAAATGGACGTAATTCTCTAAGAACTTGTTATTCTCTCATTTTTACTTTCCTCTTTCTTACATCCTTCACTTTTAATCGATACCTCCTTTTGCAAAATTTAATCCAATAATTATTGCGGCTACAGGCGTGAACTCGGGCGTGAACAATTGATTTGGCTGTCTATAATTAGCAAGGACAAATTATTCTTAAACAGTACGCTGCTTTGTACCAGGGTGTCAAAATAGATACAAAGAAGACAGAATTATTTGGCAAGCGACGTCACTTTTGTTCCTGTCATCGTCAAAGGAAAGTTCCGACATTGAACTGATTCGCAATTTCTTTTATAGATTAATCAGTGAGCTCTATATGTTTATTCCTCTCCACACGCATTATCTGCATTTTTACTACATGAATCAATTCTGAGCAAATAAAATACGTGGAACGTTCAGATAATGATTATCGAACTTTGTTGCACGGATATCAGAGATATGACTTCAGACAATTATGAGAATTAAGTATAGAGATAAGAATTTTGTGTCTACCTTTTATTTGATAAGCCATCCAAGAATAGATTATGTTTACTAGCATTATATGTAATATTACCCTACACTTTGACTATTGTAGCAATGTATCATTCCCTGTTATAGCCACTTTAAACAAGCGATTCGTAATCGCGTGAGTGTTCCCTAACGAGCTCGAACAAAAGCCTGCAACAATCCATGATCCCAAACATTTCTAGTATAGCGGGAAAACACGCATTATACTTATTCGAAAGCAATCACAATGCCGATGTGGGCGCATTTGCTACAACCTTCACATATCACGCAAGCAAACATACATTACGTATAAAAAGCGGCTTCAACTTTTGAAGTCTTGTGCATTGTACCATAAAGCAAACAATCCTTTTCATTGTTTATATAACTATGCCAGCAAGCGAAATGTTAGTAGCACGCTAGCAGATTCAAACAGAACATTGCGGCAGAACATTGATTGACTTCAACTGCATCCGCATCTCAGCAACAACAAACACAACAAGTAACATGCGACTTACATGCAAGTTAGAGTTTCTTACTCACACATGTGTTGCATTTACATTGTTAAGTAGGAAATTCTAACTTGCATGTAAGTTGTATGTTGGTGTTTGCTGGGATTAGAGGCTCGTCTTCTGCTAGAGCTTGCCGACACAATCTGAGAGTGATCACCACTCTCGGAAACTGAGCAGAATCTGTCATTTCGCAACTATTTAAATGATATATTCTATTTAAATGATGAAATGACAGACATCGCTTGGTTTCTGGAGTCAATTTGCCACCGTATTCTGTCAACAGTATCCTGTTATATGCCTGCTGGCGTTTTGCCAGCGAAATTTGTAGCAGATACTTCGCAATAAATCTTGCAGATCCATTTTCTTTCCTATGAATTACAATCAACGTCAATCGAACAATCTTTGGGCACAAAACTATAAAATACATATCTTAATACCTCCTTTTGCATCATTGTAATCCTTTCATTACATTAAATGGACAAATCAGTGGATAAAAGTGCAACGCGTACTCTTTTCCCTGTATGCAATAATACAAATTGACTTTTTTTTTTTGCTTTTTTAAATTTACTTACTTGCATTACGACGTATAGATAAAAATATTCGTCAATGGCCTAGTTTACACCGACCGTTTGATACGCGTACCAAGTACTATATCCGTATCAAATTCGTATCAAATCTCGGTTTACACTGGGATAATCCGAGATTTGATACGGATTTGATACAGATATAGTACTTGGTACGCGTATCAAATGGTCCGGTGTAAACTAGGCCAATAAGGCAACGAAGGCAAGTCTCACGCCCACCCATGCTGGAGCATCATCCGGCGTCCAGCATCAACCTAACCTCACTTCCGCGGTTACCCGCGGACTCGCATTCCACGGTGATGTCCAGTCTTTCGGACGTCGACAGCCGGCGCGATTGGGCGCGATTCGAGAAGACCGATTGCCCGAGAAACGTGAGAGGGACAAATTTGCGGACTTACGGCTCGGCGATGACCGGCGCGATCTTGAGCACCGTCGACAGGAAGGACTGGTCCTTGCAGACGAGATAGGGCCTCTGCGGCGCGCTGTTCACGTTCAGTATCCTGAACAGGATACACAGGATCACGGCGAACAGGGCCAGCAACGCCGTGGACATCTTTCCTCAGGCCGTCGGCGTCTGAAAGAAGTGTATCCCTTTCTCTCAACCACAGTTCTCTTTTTCCCTCTTATATTCAACACGCGACCGTCGAAAACGCGACGGCTCTTCGAACACGTTCGCGCAATCTTTCCGATACGCAAGTTTACGCTTTTTTTCCAGCGATACCGCACGTATTATCTGCGGGAGATTCGCGCGAACGTGATCGCGGCATTATCTTACCTCTTCCTGGAAAGGGGCAGACCGGCTGTCTTCCTTCTTAGATTCTGGAGGCCGATAATGACGGACGACGGGGTCGACGGGCTGCGCGACGGCCGTGGATGGTGATTCATGCGATTGATGCTCCGTGACCTGCGAGCAAAAGTAAACGCCACGGTTTTATTCCGGTCACAGTGAGGCTCTCGGGTGTCAGATGACCGGTCGTATGACAGGTAAGCGCTGAATATGCAGAAGGGGGCACGACGGGGTGCTCAACTGCTGACCGGCTACCGCAGAAGCGCGCGGCGTCTCGCGCGATCGAGGATGCATCCTGACCTCCTGGCGAAGGGTACTCGCGCCGGCAGATGAGCGAGGAGCGAGGCGATGGATTGATCGTTACATCGTTCAGCAATTTTGCATGCCCGGCCCCGGTCCTGACTGCACTGCAGCGGGAACGGCCGACGGCGAGGGTTATGTCGACGATACGAAAGATCGATAGCGGTGATAAACAACTCGGCGATACCGCACGTTTCAATCAATTCCAGCGGAGCCTCGCCGAAGCGCGTTTACGAGACGTTTGTTTATCGGTAAATATCGAGCGCTTTGCGAGATTAATGTGTAGAATGAACCAAATGTGCGTTTTTTTTCTTTTCAAGAGTCGAGACCAGGGTTGGACATTAACGTAAAATGTAATAATCTACATACAATGTAAATTAACCTATGGAACATCGAACATTCATATTTTGTCAAAAAATATCAGAAATTCATGTTATGTTGTTCGCAATTTTATTTTCAGCTAATCTTGATTTTATGCCTGTGAAACAAATGAACATTGTGCATATCGCAACCGTGGACTAATAATATTGCTTTTTGTAGTTTAACAGCTCAATATAAATGATAATGTTCCTACATTGGAATCGCGTATCTTTCCACGTCGATAGACGTAATCTTGAAATTTACTGCACAACCCGGCTGGTCGTGACGATGAAACGTGACTGCTTCAACGATCGCTGCTTAAAATCGTTGGTTCGAGGTTTCGCATTCGAATATGTCTCTTTTTTCTTTTAATATCTTTCGTCCCATCGCGGCATAACGGTTGTTTCCTGTTCGCGAAAGAATTTCCTTCCATTATTCCGAGAGGACTCGTCTTGGAGACTTGGAAAGTCGAAGTGCAACGCTGACTAATGCTAATGCTAATTTAAAGTCCTCTTTCCTAATCGACGCAGCGCCGACGGCGAATTAATTAAGCCTAGCGTTTTCCTCTTCCTTTCTCCACTCGGCTTCAACAGAGAGGACAGATTCGCGAATAACAGTAATGAATAAAGGGAGATAAATGCAATTTTCGTTCACCCAGAGAATCTAGACAAAAGACAAAAGACGAATAAAACCGGTCCGTTTCATCGTTCTAGACAATCTGGACGATGAAGAAGAGTGTTTACAGCGATTGCATGGAGACCGCTAACGAAAGTAAACGAGCTACCGTCTCGACGCGACGGGAGAATTCTGGAGTAAAACATCTCGTCTCGCTTTCGTGTATCTCTTCCGTACTCGGACGATTCGACGGGACGGATGAACGTTCGACGTTGGAAAGAATCGCTTTCCGGATGATTCCTGCTCACCGGGTGACGATTCCAGTCGGCGAATCCACGGCGGCCGGCACGGTCGACTTGCCGGCGTTTCACGGAGCGGAGCAGATGGCTCGGACACGCGTCACACGTTCGCTCGCGTCGGGCTCCGCCGGGCGACTGACATTACTGAACAACAGTGACACCCGACTGTACGGCTGGTACGGTACGCAGTACGCACCCGCGACAAGCACGCCGTCGCGGTCGTCGGAGCGAAGGGGCCCGGCGTTTTCCCCCACGATATACATATGTTATACAATAGTCTAAAATATATACATACATATAATGAATATTATTAGTTGCTTTCCATTTACACTCAAGTGATCTGAGTCGCTCAGTTATGTATTTTATATTCAGGTAAGATATGCCATTTTGTATTTACCTGTTTATTTTGGTGACAAAGCTATCGCATAATAATACAGGTCCATGGCCTCACTTTTAATGTGAGTTTATTAGATTCATTAAAGCACATGATCTCGATTGTGGATAAAAACTCAGTTGAATCTGACTTGCCAGCATGCAAAAAGAACGTGTATTTAACTGAGTTATGACGTCACAAGTGAGAATTATCTGAGTTTTGATGTAAATGGAAAGCAACTATCATTGTATACATATATTATTAAATATTCTAGTATAGATCTACCTTAGAGATAAAGAATTGTATTTCTAGTTTTCGTTTTCGTTAAAACAAAGTTAATTTATTTTTTCTAAAATACCAAAAGCTTAAATTATAATGATAAAGGATCTTACGTCCATTATTATTAGTTCCTAAGAAACAATATTTATAAAAAATCGTATTAGAAATTTTATAGAAATAAACTTTAACTTTTGTTATTTATAATAATGGATATTTTATACGATCGTTTACCTCTAAGGTACAGATACATATAATCAAGTTACATACGTATATATACAATAATTTAATAAGCATTATATATATGTATCGAGTAATATTAAATTAATTAGAATGACCTCGATCAAACTCCGATTAATTCAATCAGCAGTTAACTTATCAACCACGTATATTATAAAAATATTATCTTAATCCGAGCATCTTTAATACGTGGAAAGAAAGATTAAAGATTATACGGTATGGATGAATTATATGTATAGTCAGAAATTTTACCGTAAGCAATTCCAGTTAAATTAATCACAGGTTAAGTCAGAATGTGATTCACATGCATATCTCTTTTTATTTTATATATGTATATCTTTTTTTTATTTATGTGTCTCTCGTATTATTTATATACTTTCGATATTTTCGGCCGCACGGATTCGCGGTATGCCGGTCTATCGTCGTACTCGTGGTTCTGCATCTTCTCCAACTTCTGCACTGTTAAATATTAAAGGATAGAATTTAAATCAATACCTTGAGTTAAATAATAATTTATTTTCAACTACTGTGTGTGTCGAATTTATTATTTTAACACAAAACAGTGTTATTTTAACTCCATTGGTTAGTTAAATTAACGGTATTGAGTAGAAGCAGTGGAAATGAGAATGGTTATATAAAAATGACTCAAATTGAGTATAATTTGACACTAAGAATTTAACAGCGTGAAGCTCATAAGAATTTAACATTGAATCTCACTAGTCAAAGTAGATTTAATGAGGGACACATTCAAGCTGCTAATTGCAATTGAGTACGGAGGGATTTAAACAGACCGAAGCATTCAAATTTGAAATAAATCTCAGGCGTGAGATGGATTTCTACGCGTTCGAACTGTTGTCTCATCGAGGCTCGAGATATCTTATCGAAAAAAAAATCACGTATAGCAGTACGTGCACAGATTAACCTTGTAAATTCAGGTCCGCGACAGATACGGTCAGTGCATGTTTAAGGCCAAGAGCATATCCGTAAATTCGGAGGTCAGCGACTCAAGGTTTTCCACGTGCGGCGGAAATATTAAAAATCGCTGACTAACTCTCCTCGCATGACCGCCGTTCAAAGAATTTAGTGATCAAAATGGATATAAACCTGTTTTAAACCTAAAAGATTTTTAACAATAAAATTTCTTTCGTCGTTAAACAATTTTCTTAAAAATTAGATTTTTTTGTGCATGAAAACTATCATTAATTAAGAATAACGTTTCTGCGTGTGATGCTTTTCACAAGATATCTTCTTGTTTATCCTCTGAGATAACCCCGAGATTTTTCCCTGGAATCTCGGTGAAATAATCCGGAATAACACGTGGCTGAGAAAAATTTTAAAGATGGATTACGTAAGAACCAAGCTCCCACAGCTGAATATCCTGTTTACGAGTAACGATGAAAAAAAAGCCGACATTCGAGTTTCTCCTAAAGTCTTGCAAACATCCTGTCTGATATGGCCTTGTTGATTAATCTGGAGCGTTAACTAGTTTAGCGATCAATGAACTTATTGATATAATTGTTACAGGTTGATATGGCAACGCGTTATTTATTCCGGGTTGAGTCCGGCTTTCTATCACGAGAATGCGACGAAAATGCGGTGAAAGGAAATTAATTTAAACGAATTTGAATATCGGTTAGTGAGCAATGAACAATTTATACATACAACATATGGTAAACTTTCATTATCAATAAATTATCGCAATACTTGGTATTGATTTGTTTCTCAAGGTAATAATTGAATACAATGGCAACGGGTAAAGGAAAGAAGAAAGCCGGTACAAAGACAAATGGAAAAAATAATGGAAAAGGTGGCAATGGCGGCAAAAGTAAAGGATCGAAGAAATCGAGGAGAAGCGGCGGGAAAGCACGATTCGCCATGGACATCTTCAACGAGGAGGTGATGGAAAATGCTTATTATACATGCCATAACATCATGGATGTGCTAAAGTGCCGAGGTTTCCCATGGCCAGAGGCTCAGAAGAAGAAGGGAAAGAGGAAGAAATAGTCGCGCGAACATCTGAAAATAGATACTTTTAAAACATCACAAATAGTTTCAATGTAATACAAATATCTATTTATATAAAACGCATACTGAGTAAACTATCATGGTATCTGTTCTGTTTTATAACTATATCAACACTTAGCATTATCATTATATTAATATAAAATGTTAAAACCATTATTAAAAGTAATTTTCATTTTCTCTTGTTTTATAAAAATATAAAATTTCAAACTTGTAGCACACTCACTATATACACAGAACTAAAAATAAATTTCTATAACTCATTGTCAGTGAGAAGCTTCTAAACTACGTTAGTAAACTATGTCTTTGTACTTATACTAGGCACAAGGTATCAATCTTTAAAATTTTTGCCTTTTTCGTCTATTAATCAGCTGATGATTCAAGAAAGTTGCAGTAATCCTCTACATTGAATTCAAATTCTTCATCATCTGCTTTAACTGATCCGTTAAAGATGCAATGGACTGTCACTGTCTCAGCGTACGATAAGCCAGGTAGAAGCTATTAGAACAAGATTAATGAAAATTATGCAATTAATGAAAATTATCGCATAAATTGTCGTGCTTACTTTCGGCGTGAGCAAAAAATATTGGGAGCTGCCTGGCCTTCCTGTCATTTTTACAAGTAAATCGAAGACTCGTTTTTCGTTCACTGCATCCATGCCCTAATAAATTACCAAGAAAAATTTAAGTTATAAAAAAAACTATGATAGATTACATACAATTTATTATTAATGTATAAGAACCTGATTAATTTCATCCACACAGCGAAATGGCACACGCGATAATTCTTGCAGGGCTATCATGTAAATAGCAGTAGTCACCGTTCTTTCGCCACCGCTCTGAAAATGCCTTGTTAATTCTTGTAATTCGTCTGCATCACGAAATTTTACTTTGATCTTTAGACCATATTGATCAAAATCGAGCTGAAAATATATCGTTGTTTTGTTATTAAGAACAACGGAAGAACTTCATTTCGCATGTATATCATGCGTATACACTTACGACATTTTCAGCATGCGAGAGTGTAACTTCGCCAGCACAGTCCATCGCGAAAAAGTAAGAACTAAAGTTTGAGTTTATCTTTTCAACCAGTTGCTCCAATGGATATAACCATTTTTCCTTTAAGTTTTCAATCTCTTTCGTCATTTTCTCTAGTACAACAGTCTTATTTTTAACAAATTCAGTTAAGGCGTAAATATTTCTTTGTATTTCTTCATATTCACGAAGTGTCTAAAAATATAAATAAAATATTCGATTTCTCCATTGTCTCAATAATTTATAGCTGAAAGGTTATTATATTTCCCATTGCCATACTTACATTCTCGGTGTCCACGTTTTTCGCCATACAAAAAACTTTTGCTTCAGCGGTATTTAATTCGTTATTTATTTCAGCTATGGTGGCTGGTAATTTTTCAAAGGCTTTATTGTAAATTTTAAAATCCTCATGTTGTGGATTAAGATTGTTTGTGAGGGCCAATGCTTCCTTATATAGTCTTTCAGTTTCTTTCTTTAAGGGTTGAAATTCTTCATCATATTGCTGAAATATTCTCTCTGCTATTGTGAATTTATCCTTTAATTCCTCAGCATCATTCTCTTTGGTTATTAAAGTTTGCTGCAATAATGCTATTGCAAATTTGATCTCTACATTACTTGTATTGCAATCGAAACACTCTCGCAGAACTGCATTACATTCCTTATACATTTGCAATTGTTTCTTTCGAATAGCCTATAAATAATTTGTTAAATATAAATGCAGATTTTGTTAGATAAATTCTTAAAGATAGTGTGCTATATTGTTAAAACAAGAAACCTTAATCTCTTTGGTGCATGTTGCTTTGATATTTTCAATACTCGTCCGGGCTATTTCCATCTGTTTAATTTTGTCTTCAGCCATGTGTATTCTACTTTTTAATGCTTGAATATGCTGAATATTTTGCTGATATTTATTCCTGTTGGTTCTATACTCCTCTAATGCTTTAGCTTCCTCGCTTATTTCATCTTCTATCTCTTTAATATGATTCAAGGTTTGACTCTTCATTTCTTGCAACTTTTGTAATCTGTAAAATAGTTAACACATTAATGAACTTTGTTTTATATTAATTAATTTTAATATGTTAATTTATTATAATTTTTATATATTTTTGTTTAATTAATATACCGTTCTTGGTATGTTTGTAATTTAGCCTTATCCAGAACAATAGATAGCATTCCATTTCCATTGACCCGTGATATTCTGGTCGATACTTCGCGCGTATATTTAGATATGTTCACAGAGTATATATTGCTTTCTATAAAAAAATTGTTATTAAATCTATGGAAAATCTCTAAAATTTGTAAAATATAATTTCTAAAAAATATACTCACCACTAAAGTAACAGTGTAAACTGTGAGGTATGTAATTTGTATTATTTTCGATCTCATTAGTCCCGACAGGAATATTGTTTAAGTGATACATCGAGACTAGATAGTTCATTATGGATGGTGGTACTTCAATGAGCTCTGCTAAATAATACTTAAAGCCAAATTTCTTAATGTTCTCCATCGGTATATTCGGTTTCATCGAGATTCTTTTCATCGGATCAGAGTGTACCACATTGACTTGCAGTTTCTGTTGGTCCCTCAAATACTTCAGTAGTAGATTCATATCCTTTTTGTCCTCGCATGTGAATGCGACTAAATCTCGAAACGATATAATGTTTTCTAAATATTTGGCAAATGAAGCATCTTTTACGTTAATATTGAGCAACATGGGCTGATGCACTGGCGCTGAAAACTTGTTTTGATTCTCTTTTAACCAAAGCACAGCTTTATATGCATTCATATCTCTTTGTTTCAACAGTTCCAATCGTTTCACATCAATATTAAAAGCCTTGAGTTCTGCTTGAACACCTGCAATGATAATTTTAATTAACACATTTAATAACAAATCAATAAATATAATAATATTCAATTAAAAATATAATAAGCATATTTGTAAACATATACCTCTAATTTCACGGCTAATGTTATCGTCTTCGTGCTTTGATGTGTCTCTTTTATTGGTAAGCTTATTAACTTTTTTTCTATGCTCCTCCATGTTAGTTGCTATATTTTGCAACTGCGTCGTTAAAATTTCCTCTGAAATACATGACAAATACTTTATTATTGTGGGATTGCATTTGCTCTTCGAAAGTGGTCAACTCATAGTCAGTGAGTTCCGAGTTCGAACCCGACCTTCATTCCGCATGTGCCTTGGTTTATAAGTTGATTAGAAAATTGAACGTTTGTACATAAAAAAAGTTACGATGTATTTCAAGAACAGTAATTAGCTTTGGAAACAATAAACTAATACATACTTTATTATTACTATTCATTAAAGTTAAATTAAATCATTAAATTACAAACCTGACCCAATCTCTTCAATCATGAGAGAGAAGTCGTTCTCAAGCTTGGATTTCTGCTGTTGCGCAAGCTTAATGTCTTGATCTCGAGTTTGTTCCGCTTGGATTTTTCGAGAACAAGTATTCTCTGCTTCCTTGATCTTGTTTTCACAGCTAAGAATATTATTCACGATGTTTCTTAATTTCGTATTCTTAGCCTGAACTTTATTGTTCTGAAAATATACAATTTCAGATCGTTAATGTAATATGCATCAATATAATATGTATCAATTGATAACACAGTAAATAGCCTTATGATAGGTGGGTGCCTCCGTAGTACACTAGTATCGACCGTTCGTTTCCATTACATAAAAATTTTTTTTTTAAATTTGAAGGTTGATTACTTTTAGAGCCCCAAATCCAGCTTTATTTTAAAATAACAAAATTTTAGCGGTTTTGGACAATTTTATTTTAAAGTAATAAAATAATATTAATTACGTTTTGCAAAAAAATTGGTAAGAAATAGTTAAAAATGATTTTTCTCTTAGCTCACGGTAATTCAACGTCGTTTTCAACCATTAGAGACCAATACAAGTCAGCCAACGTAGAATCCCGTTTTTTCTTTATTTATATTGTGTCTCCAGGCTTGGCTACTTGGTGAAATCTCTCTCCTTGCTCATCTGATTTTGTAAGTAATTGCCGCTCGAAATAATTTAACAAAGAAACTTCGCAAACTCGAAAATTATGATTTTTATGAAACTTTACAAATAAAGGAAGGGGGGAGAGAGTAAATAAACGAATTTAGAAATTTTTAATTGTGGCCTAAAAACGATTCTAAGGGGTAAAACCCATCTTATATGTAAAAGCAAAAAATAGTTCTACATATGAAGAGTGGTTTCACTCCTTTAAGACTCGTTGAGTCGCAACTAAAAATTTCTAAATTCGTTTATTTATTCTCTCCCCTCTACATGTGTGTAAAGTTTCATCCAAACTTAGAATTTTTAAGTTTGCGAGGTTTCCTTGTTAGATTATTTCGAACAGCAATTACCTCCAGAATCAGATAAGCAAGAAGAGAGATTTCATCAAGTAGCCAACAAGCCTATACAATATAAAAGAAAAAAACTGAATTCTATGCTAGTTGACTTGTACTGGTTCCTGATTGAGAACGTCGATGTTGAATTGCCATAAGCTAAGAAAAAAATAATTTTTAACTATTTCTTACCACAATTCTTTCGCAAAATATTATTTCATTACTTTAAAATAAGTGTTCAAAACCAATAAATTTTTGTTGTTTTAAAATAAAGCTGAATTTGGTCGATAAAAATGGTTTGGAGTGGCCAACCTCCAAATAAAAAAAAATTTAATGTAATGGAAACGAACGGTTGGTACTGGTGTGCTACGAAGGCACCTACCTATCATAATCCACTAACGAAACCTAATAATTAATTAAAAAATTAATTAGTACAATTTTGTTGTACTGTGCAATAAATCAATTTCTTGAGTAACGGTTTCTTTTTACATTATATTATACTCACGTGATCTTTTAAAGAAGTTTTTAACGTTGTCATATCCGACTTCAATGTCTGAATCTTCTTATTTAACGGTTTTAGGTTTGCGTCTATTGCTTGCATTTCTTTTGCTGCTTTATCTCTGGTTTTCTTTGACTATACGAACATATACAAAGACATCAACAGTAAAAAAAAGATAACAATAAAGAAAAATATCACTTAATGTTTTACATTACAAATTAATTTTTTATTTACCTCTACTAATTTCTTTCGCATATGATCGTAGAGCACCCATGCCTTTTTTTGTTGCAACGTCTCAATCTTTTTCTTCATCATTCTTTTCTCTTTTATCGTCGCAACAGTTTGTTGTAGCCCATCACGCCTCTGAGTTTTGGATTCCAATAATCGTTTTGTTTTGGATACATCGACCTCTAGTTTCTTGAAATTGGCTCTTTGTTCTTTCAATTGTAGATGATACTCAAGAAGCTTTGGATCTCCGACAGATCTTTCTGTATTTTCTAACAATGCTTGAGCATCCATTTTTGAAAAATCTTGTACCTTATCTTGTGGCAAAAACTGACAAAGATTGTCAACCTGCAAAAATAATAAAATCATTACGATACATTTGATTTAGAAACTAGATAAATATAAGCCAAAGTGATTCTATGTCTTTTAAAAGATTTGCAGGTCTTTTTCCAGCGAATAGCAAAAGATTATAATACAAGTTGAAAAATTTTTACGTGTCAAGTAAAGTTTAACAGATGATTGGAGGTATTCAAGTAAATTCAAAACCTAGAGCCTTCTAGGTCGAAAAAAATATATAAATGCAAGACAAACGTGTACCTGAATATTAAGCTTGGCCGTGAATTCCTGTACACTTTTTGCACTTGTCAGAGTGCCATTAATCATCCACGTCGACTTTCCATCCTTGGTAAATGTTCTAGTTACTATAGAATCTCGTTTGGACTCGTTTTTTAAATGAATTTCTATTTTTGCTGTATCACGCCCATACTTCACGTATTCTCCTATGTGAAGGGCCCGCCCGATGATATTCGGCTTGCCTCCTAGACCGAGAACTATAGCGGCGACGACAGTGGACTTGCCGGAACCATTAGGTCCAATGATAACATTGAGATATCTTCCAGGCGTCATTGTCGCTTTGTCATAAGTACTGTTAACAGAGAAATATTGGAAATATACACCAATTTATGATTTATATGATAAAAATGTTCAATAATGTAATGTAATGTAAAAACGAGATAAAACAATATATTAAATGTTTAGGATGCGTGGTAATCTCACATTAAGAATTTAAATTAAGAATTAATATATTCTTCACTCACACAAAATTCTCCATATATATATGGGTGATGATTCCGTTCTCGACGTTGTCGTTCATGTTGATAGGTTAAGTCTCAATAACGTTGTATTCGTACGCCAAGGATGCAAATATTATAAGCGCAATAAATAAAGTACATCGATGGAAGCATTAGCTAAGCAGACGAGATAACCGTTTTTCCACTATCCATCTCACACTGTTATTCATTTCACACGTACGGGAATACCGCCAAATGCCGCCAATACCGCCAAACAAATGCCAACGCGTGCAGGAGGAAGGAGGGCGGAGCCAGTAGCGACTAGCGACACTTCTGAAACCTGAACTGTACATATACAGGGTGTCTGACAAAGATGTAATATCGCTCGTGGGCAGGTAGAGTGAGTTAATTTGTGAATTTTTTTCAGATTTTTTAAAGATACTTTAAGGGAAAAATAACGTCGAACGTGAGAGAGACAGGTCCACGTGTACCCTGGGAAGGTAGCGAAAAAAACGTAGGGTTAATGAACTTGGACTAAAAATAAAGGAAAAAATAGATTTCTTTACAAATTTGCAATTTACAGAAGAAAAATTCCTTTTAAGGTTTTTTACTTCAAAGGAAAGTGTTAAAAAAATAGTGCAGATTGACGTTTTCAAAAAAGTTGAATTATTCAGGAGGGTTCGCCGTCCAATAAATTCCACTTTTTGAAAATAACTAAATAGAGAAGCAAATTCGTCAAAATCTTTTAAGGGGACGTTTTGACCAAAAACAATATTTATCATAATTAATTAGCAAAAATTGTTACAAAAAAGGGTTTTTTTTAGTTGAGTTTCAAAATAATTATTGCGACAATCACAAAATGGTAGATAACTTTTCTATATTTAATTTAACTTACTCTAGATCTACTCACGAGCGATGTTAAAAACTTATTACCAAACACTCTATGAAGCTGTATGAATATATACTTCAGCATATACATACATATATATATATATATATATATATATATATATATATATATATATAATATATAAACAAATACACATATATACATATATATTACTTGTTTCATTGCTTTTTACCTCCGGTTTACGCATTTCTAGATATATCGTGCTTATTGACCTTTCACTTCACAGTTCAAAATATCAATATAACGCTTGAAAATTAGTGTCTATAAATTTTTTATATTTTCGGAATTGCTTTAAAAATTAATCAGATATGACGTATAAAAGTGATTTATCGAACTCATTTGTCTTCAAAAATTTGTCTTCTGGCTTTATATTAAGGATGTATGGGAGGTACAGTCTTAGATGTATAGGGCATGATTTTCAAAGCGCTAGCAAGTGGATAAAAATTTGTGAGAATGTTCTTTTAGTCTTCCTGATGTGCTACAAAAAAGTAGAAACGAATCCACTAAACGGTTGCTGAGATATAACGATTTTAATTCACTAATTTTCTCTTACTAGAACAAAATCAGTGAATTAAAATCGTTATATCTCAGCAACCGTTTAGTGGATTCGTTTCTACTTTTTTGTAGCACATCAGGAAGACTAAAAGAACATTCTCACAAATTTTTATCCACTTGGTAGCGCTTTGAAAATTATGCCCTATACATCTAAGACTGTACCTCCCATACATCCTTAATATGATATATCTTTTATTATCTCCTCTTACTTACATATGTATCTGATCATACGGTGAAATATTGGAAAATGTCTCTCTGCATTAATTATGCTTGAGCGTTTCGAGTATGAAATAGGCAGAATCTCTCAAAAAACTCCTCTTCTTACGTTGAGATTGTTAATTTTGCAGACGATTTGAACGCGAAACTATCAAGAATCTGGAAAAAAAGAAGTTCTTTTATTCATAAACAATTTTTTTTATTTGTTTTGGCTTGTTATGATGAAAAATTTTATAATTTTATTGGAATAAATTTGAAAAATTATGTAAAATTCCGAGAATGTGTTTAATAGCATTCTAATTTTTTCAACAATTCTATTCTGTGATATTACTATCTCGTTGATTTCTAGGTCTCAAGCTGTATAATTTCGCGTATCAAAATATATGAAGATATATTTTAAGAGAATATCTTAATATGTGATATCCCTATTTATATACATAATTTGAAAAACTGTTGCAGCTTTGAATGTTCTGATCCATTTCACAATATTTATTTTATTATGAATTCTCGGCTGATAAGTTAAAGTTGTGTAGATATATATCTCAACGTTTTTTTTTTCTAGATAGATATACTTTCAAGGACTCAGCATAAGCACCACTCTGCATTTTTATGCATGAGTATAAATGCTTTTTGTTACATATACCTCAGTATGATTATTATCGTTTGCAGTATAAACCCTGACGAAAATAAAGCGTTTGAAAAGCAGAAATTGCAACGCTTGAGCGTTTGAAAACGTCTTTCAAACGCTCAAGCGTTGCAATTTCTGCTTTTCAAACGCTTATGAACTTCCTATTTTCGCCAGGGAAGGCAAGCAATAAATATACTATTTTATGAAGCGTTGTATGTGCGAATACGTAAAAATGTTTAAAACGACAAACGTACCGAGCCAAACAGAATTATATGAAATGTTCGCTAAAATTTCGCGCATAAATAAATCTTTTACATTTTATGGAAAATATTCATATACAAATTTATAAATAGCATGAATATTTATTTATGCATAAATATTTATTTATGCTGAGTAACATTCAGATCTAATGGGGCGTGCTCTCAAATAAATGTGTTTAGCTTTTATATTTCAAAAACATAGAACAACTGTCGCAAGTATTACACGAATACATGTACAAATGGAGCTTAAAAAGCGATTTATATTCGCGCTTTTTTTACATTTGCATATTGAACAAATAAAAATCAAGCAATTACTTGCGCAACGAGACATTTTAGCGATTACATTTATTAATCTTTCATATACTTCCAATTACTTCACCTATCCAGTCGTCTATTTTCGTTCATTTTCTGGATTATAGATAAAACGGAAATATACAAAAGTAAAAAATAACACATATAATTAATATGTAAAAAAATAATATAAGAGGTAGTCAACCACAAGATAGAATAAAATAAAGAATAAAATAAATCAGTTGCATCTGGTCTATGATTACCCCTTTGATCTGAAAGAGATATCTTTTCTCTCATCTACGAATTCTTTGATCAATTTGAACACCTCGACAATTTCATCAAGAAAATCGACTCATAATTGATCAAAGAATTCGTAAGTAAAAGGATATACGATATATAAAACTTATAATATCTTAAATGTATAATTATTTAGAATATGTTGGCGATTTTTTCGATCATTCTGTCTAATCGATCAGTCCTACTTACTGCAATTTAGAAAATTTCAATTTTTTATTTTACTTTAATTGTTTTTGCACGCGTGGGCGCATACATCATCCTCCATCGGAAGTACGAACGCCATCATATCGACAATGGACATAATGTTTAACTTTCAAACAACGTGGAAACAACTCAAGCTCGTTGGCGGCATGTTTGCATTTCAAGCTTCGTTTATCAACGATAATTTGATGAGGTTTCGTTGAGACGTAATGCGGTCGACGCATTATCATAATGATAACGTAAGGCATCGTTCGCCACCCCCTAATCCCTTTATTATCGCTAAAATACAAAAGATCAACCATCTTGGAATAATTTGTTGTCTACCGACTATGTCATACCTATTAAAAATTTCATCAGTCAGAGAAATATGTCGATTAATTCTAATCTAGATCTAGATAATAGCATTGTCCTTGCGTTATAAGTTAGTTTAACAACATTACATTTGTTACGCATATGCCTTTCACAATATCAGTGTTTCTCAAAAGGCGAGTGGAACAATTTAATGCGTAATATAAAATTATGTTCAATGTATTATACCTCAAGAGACTCGCAGAAATGATTTGTAGTTCGCCTACAGAGCCCGAAAGGTAAATATCGATATTGATAACAATATGTGTTCGATCAAAATAACAGATGCTTATCGATATCATTAGCTATTAAAAATAAACGAATAAATAACAATATGTCACAATATAATCACATATAAAAAAATGCTTTTCAAATGCCAACCTTGTTATCGAAATAGAAAGAACAATTAGAATGCAATATTTAATGCGCGGTCATTATTGACGGATCTCTAAGAGTTATTATTGTCCACGTATATATGTATATCCATAATTTTATTTCCAAACTATTGAGAAGGTCTAATTGTCCTAATCGACATGCTGTATCACGTTCCCATCTTATCATGACAATGAGTTCTTCTCTACTAGATCGTTCCGCAACAGCCTCTAAAGCAATGGATGTCAATTTCTTGATTTTCTCGTTCTGCACGATACTGTTCTTGTTTCTCAATGCTCTCAGTAGTTCCATTATGCCTGTTTCGATGAGTTTTGCAGCAACATCTTTCACGCTTCTTATCATACTTAACACAAATATAACACCCATTTCTTGTATGTTATTGCTTGGATTGGTGAGTAAAGAGCGTAAGAATTCCAGCCAGAAATTCGAGTCAAAAACTTTCTTGCAAGCCTCTTTGTTGGCCACCGTCAGCTTCACTAGAGCTGCAGCTGCTGCAAACTTTTAATATCTTGATTCTCGTCCTTGTACAATAACATAAAATACTCAATTCGAGAATTATCTTCCTCGAAATACTGAATAGCAACTTCACGGCTTAATATCAAAATGTTTATAAGATTGAGATTTGCTAACGTCAATCTCAAAAGATGACCCTCCTCGTACCTAAAGCTTACAATGTTCTGAAATACTACTTTTTTGAATATATGTTCTCGCATGCTGTCGTTGACTTCGGCTAGATTGCACAAAGCTGTTAGAGCTGGTAGGTAATTATCATTAACGGAACACTCTGGATTCAGAAGATTTACGATGGGTTGAACAAACTCCGTGAGTAGTGGAAGGGGAAATATAATCTCAGGACGTTTTGTGAGTGCCAAACGGACCAAAGCTAGCGAAGCTTGTTTCTTTCCCTCGACTGTGCCATCCAGCGCTAACGACAACAATGCCTCCGTGCCACCTTCATTAACAACCATTTCGCTCACTTCTAGAATACATATCGCGTTGAAAACGCGCGCTATCAATTCCTTGCAATTCTGACTGTCCGTTTTGGCGAGGTTCACCAGAACGCTGATCACACCGGCCTTCGCTAACACGCTTCTTCTTCCCACTGCGTTTATGTCGAACAGATTATATCCCTCGAAATAACGTTCAGCAAACATTACCAATTCCATCATCTCGGGTATGTGTTCTTGCCCGACATAAGCGTTGCACAAGTTCACCAACGTCGTAAGCACGCCGAAGAGAACCGATTGATCACCAGTCTTGGCGATCTCGATTATCGTATGAATGGCTTCATGATCCTCGATCAACTCCGCTTTGACTTCGGCGTTGAACGTGAGATACGACAAACCTTTTATGGCCAACTTCCTCATATCTTTTTCTTTCTTTGGATTAATCAACAATCGTCTGCAAGCCTCGGTCAATTCCTTGGTCACTCCATCCACGAATGGTCTGGCAGTCGCGTTTGGGTCTCCGGAATTACTCAACTTGCACAAACCTACTAACGCTCGAACCCTAAGTGAATCATCCTGAGATTGACACAGCTTTTTCAATATATTAACGCCTTGATTTATGATCGCGTCGACCTTGTCTTTTTTGGTCACAGCGGCAACGATACATTCGAGAGCCACTTTCTGCAGCAGCAATACATGATCCGTTCCCGCCATAACGAGGATCATCTCTAAAATCCCTTCTTTAACCACAAATGTGTTTCCAACATCTAACGGGCCTAATAATAAGGTTGTTATCGCAACTACTACACACACCTGTAAAACAATCGATTGACAATTTATTAATTTTTACGTTTCGTGAAACAATATTGATTTAAAATCAAGGAAGCTACAGTGTTATTTAATTTTGATACAAGATAGGAGAAATTTCTTGTAAATGACGCTTCAGAAAAGTGGAAATACCACAGATGGCAAAGTCATATTCTTCAGTAAGTTTCGATTAAACTCTGATACAATCGTATTTTAATTTAAAACTTACAGAATATATACAATATCAACAATTTAAAAAAATCTTTGAAATTTTTGCTTTAAAAAGTTTAAATGCTCAAATAGGCTGTGTTAAAAAAAGATACTCGGCTTTTTATTTTGAAACAATTTAAATGAAAAGAAAAGATCAAAAATTACAAAATGCATACTTTAGATTGTATGTCATTGTATGGCGAATGCAATTTATCTTCAATAAATTCATCAACGGCGTTGGTAAATGTTTTCTCATGATACCAGCTCTTATACACGTTTTTATATACCATTGCTAAGCACACACTGGTTATAGTTCGCGTGGAAGACGTAATGTCTAGCAAAGATTCAGAATTGCATTCCTCCATTTCACTGACTACCTCCATCAATCTTTGCACACCGCGAAGTTCGACAAATCGTTTGGCCCAGTCTAACGCAGTATAATGAATGTTATGCGTAATAAGTTTTATTATTGCGTCTCTAGCAAGGCCTGTTATCGTTCTACTCGTTATACTGTACGACAAGCACAACATAATCGTGTCTATTTCCTTCTTATGCGCCTCACATAAATCCTTGTTGCGATTTGAATCAGGTTTATTATTCATGCTGTAAGTATTCAATATATTCTGAAAACAAAATATGCAATAAATTTTTAATTACTAAAAAATATATAAAGTAAATACATGTATTTTACTCGATAATTACCTGTAAACAATTTTGAGACGCGTTAACTCTCTCTGCAGACGTGCTGTTCATTATTTCCCAGAACCAAGGTAAACCGACGGATTTCATAACGGACTCGATTCGACTAATATTGTTTTTGCATAACTCGCCTACAATACGAATCGCGCTACAGAGTATTTCCTCGTTCTTTTCCACTTTCACAAGTTGTGCGATTTTCGATACACCTTCCTTTTTGAAAATCTCCTCCGCACCAACTTCGTCACATGCGAGCACAAGCAGATTATTCATAGCGATTTCACGTTCCTTCTCACTTGCGTACACGTAAAATGCTAGATCCAGCATTTTTGATACCTAATACAATGCAAAATTGAGCGTATACTTAAATTTAATGATCTGTAATAAAAATTTAAATAACTGTGAGATTAAATTTTTATGATGTTATTTTTACCCGTATAGAGTGTGCAGACTATTAATCAACAAGAATTAATAATTATATAAATATAAATAATAAAAGAGACAAAAATTCAAATCCATTTGTCAAATTACATGTGATATTGAAAAAAAAACTCTTGCTAATACTTACATCGAAGATGAAAAATGTGTTGCATTTTTATTATTTTATCTAGATCAAATTATCATGTCTTGCGAGTTGACGGACTTTTGTAACAGTTATGTATATTTACCTCGCCACTAATATGTGAGCTTTCCTTACGTTCTTGTACAATTTTATATAAGCGCTCCGCTATGAATTGAAAACCTTGATCGTTATTGGGATCAGATGAAATAATAATGTGTGCATCCCGATATGCCTCCTCGAATCTTCCTAACGCTTCTAGTGCTTCACATCTTCTACGCAATGCTGTGTTACAACATTGCTTTAACGCACTGTTGCAGTCCTCAATTACTTTCTCGTAATCGTGCAGCTTTAAAAATGCAGCAGCTCGATTTTGGTAGTATACTTTATAAGTATCGTCTTCGTCTAGTTTCAGTGCGTTTGTGTAGTGACTCAATGCTTCCAACCAATTTCCTTTTTCAAACTCTTCATTACCCTTCTTGTTCCATTCCTGTGCATTTATAATCATAACTGACTTTTTCATGGTGGAATATGTCTACAACAGAAATTATATGATGCTACATTATATGTTTTAACATATACTACGTTTACGCGAGCGTTACTTCTGTAGTAATTTACGATAATTTACTCGTTTACGCGGAGTAAATTATCGTAAGTTACTACAAAATCCCGTTTACGCGAAGGAAAATCCCGTTTACGCGAAGAAATTATCGTAAGTTACTACAAAAGTAACGCTCGCGTAAACGTAGTAATAAAAAGAATCCAACATCTTATACCATATCTCTTGATATATTATCTTAAATGCAAAAAGTATAGAAGATGAAATTATTACTAAATAATTATATGCATGTAAGACACAATAGACCTGTTCATTTTAGCTGAACTTCTTGCACAGTTGGAAAGAAGTTCAGCTAAAAGGAACAGGCCTAATTACCGATATGTATAATGGATAAAAAATAAATGCACAGTTCAATAAAAATACAATTAACAATTTCTGTGTGGGTACCTACCTGCATATACATTGTAATCAATTGTTGCAAAAATTTCTATATTAGATAGTTGACTTTCATTAAACATTGGAAAACAACAGAAGAAATTAATTATTTAAGTAATTATTTAGTGTTTATTCTCAGAATCTCCAGAAGCTGTTTGTGCATATCAGACGATATGAAACTATTCAGACAACTTATGGCACTACATGCAAATATCTGATTTCATCTTAACGCGATAGATGCAATTATATATATACGCCTTGCTGCAAGAGTCAAAAACAATTTTATCCTCCTCCCTTTTTTACGGAAATTCAACTTGCCCGGCGAAAGAAAATCTGACAAAGGCGAGCGAATTATCTGAGACACGCGAAAAATTTACTTGCGTGAGGATGAATCTCATTCCATCTCGACATTCTTTCTTACATTAAAGTACTTAAGGATGTTCTCTACCGTCCCAACCAAAAGTATGCAGGAAATATTAAAAACTCTGATATATTAATTCTCCAGGGATCCAAAGACAAAAAAAACTATATAAATAGTTACGGAACATCTAATAGAATGTAAAATACGTAGATTTAGTGACTGTAAATTACTGTTACTACAATTTTTTTTTTCAAAAAAAATTTTTCAAAAAAAGGTTGTAAATTGTTTCAAATTTTGTTGCTATATTTTTGTTTGTTGTTGATCTGCTCGTGTGTAAAATATTATTATATTGGTTACATTTTTTAATGTTTACACTATTCTCTGTAAAACTCTTTGTAAAACGGATATTCAAGAATTGATAACTTTTTATCTAATCGGTCCACTTCCTCGCCAGCGTATGAAAAGGCCCCTGCAACAGACTATGCAGCAACAAAATAATCGACTGAATCGATTTGAAATTTGGCCCCGAACTTCGAAAGAGAATAATGCACTAGGGCTGCGTTCGGGGGAGCGCGCTATTAGCGCTATTGCATATCATTCTATCTTTATCGCTCATCAAGTGTCGAACAAGGATAGAATAAGCAAATAGCGCTAATAGCGCGCTCCCCGAACGCAGACAATATGATATTAAATTTTCGTCAACGACTTACGACGCTACATGCAAATATTTTATTGCGTCTTAACGCGAGAGATTGTACGCTTCGCTGCAAGGAAGGGTCAGGGGTAATTTACATTCATCCCTTTTTTGCATCGAGAATTCAACTTCCCCGAAAGAGAACTTGACAAAAGCGAGCGAATTATCTGATACGCGATAAATATACTTGCGTGAGGATGAATCCCATTCCATCGACATTTTTTCAGACATGAAAAAATGGTATCGTTAACCGAATATTTGTTTTTCAGTTTTTGTGATAAGTACATCTCGAGTTTTTTGTTCATTTCTTGAGTTATTAATAATCTCGTGTAGTTCTTTTTCTCGATTATTACTAACGTATCTCACAACAGCCTTTGTTATATTGTTGAACCTTCGTTCAGACCGTCTGCAAAACAGAACAAAACGTGAATTCTTTACCTGAAGGATAGCTTCTTCTTTGTAACGTTCTTTCGTGCTGCTCGAACACCCTTAACTTTCTCTACTTTTCAAATGATCGACTTTTCAACGAGTGCAACTAAATAAACTGGCAAGCAGTAAAGTCTCATTGAGGATCATTAAGGGCGCGGGGCGCGGGTCGTGGCTTACAAGTCACAGCGTTTATAGCCACGTGACCGGCGTAGCAAGTAGGCGCGTTCAGCAGACCAAACGGCTGAGTAGCAGTCGAACGTGATTGGCTCTCACTTTTAGAACCAACCAATCAACGCATAGTGTTGATAAGACGAACTCAAAAGTTTTTGCTGAACGCGGCCAATGAGAAACGACGCTGCCTGTCATTTGACTTCCAAAAGCGCGGGCTCGGCCCAGTGATATATGTATGTACGTCTCCGTGTATGTATTATTTCGTGCTATATATGTTAATATTCTACTTTGATAAATTTATGTAACAAATAAATTAACTGCATGATGTCTTTTGCACAGTAAACATATATTTAAAGATATATAAACACAAATATAATTACATGATCGCATGACTACGTTTTGAATGACAAAATTGCAAAAATATAAATGTAACATTTATTTTATTATTTAAAGCACTTTATTTGAAATATAAGGAATATATAGAGCATGCAGATTTCGAATATTTTGTCCATTTTCAACAAAGATATCATCTTCCTGTTAGTATCTTTCCGAATTCCGAGTATACGTTTAAGGGTACATTTTTAGTACGTTCATATACCCATAACTTCTTTTCCAAATGATTTAGAAGATCCGATTGTCCCAATCGACATGCTGTATCACGTTCCCATCTTATCAAAACAATGAGTTCTTCTCTACTAGATTGTTCCGCAACAGCCTCTAAAGCAATGGATGTCAATTCCTTGATATTCTTGTTTTGGACGGTATCGTTCTTGATCAATGACCTCAGTTGTTCTGTTATGTCTGTTTTGATGAGTTTTGCAGCAAAGTCTTCCACGTTTCTTATCATACTTAGCACAAATATAATACCCATTTCTTGTATGTTGCTGCTTGGATCGGTGAGTAAAGAGCGTAGGAATTCCGGCCAGAAATCCGAGTCTAAAACTATTGAGAGTGACTAATATCTAGATGAGTTTTCGTACTTCGCGCTTATACACAGTGCTGCTCTTGATGTTGATTGGTCGTAGATGTCGCGAGAATAACTAATACGCTCTCACTTCTCCCCCTTTTTTCTTTAGATGAAGCATAACTGTCGTGAGTAACGCGAGCTTTCCTAACCAAGACTGTATTCCTAATAAATATATCTCTTTATTGTGCAAATCAAAGGTGCAGTTATTCCTAACATAATAACAAAAACTTTCTCGCAAGCCTCTTTGTTGGCCACCGTCAGCATCACTAGAGCTGCAGCTGCTGCAAACTTAATATCTTGATTCTCGTCAAGATCTTGATCCTTATACAATACCATAAGACACTCAATTCGAGAATTATCTTGCTCGAAATACTGAATAGCGACTTCACGGCTTAATATCAAAATGTTTATAAGCTGTGTAAACAATCTCAAAAAACAATCCTCCTCGTACCTAAAGCCTTCAATCTTCTGAAATACTCCTTCTTTGAATATTTGTTCTCGCATGCTGTCGTTGACTTTGGCTAGATTGCACAAAGCTGCTAGAATCTGGCAATTATCATAAACGGAACACTC
The DNA here is from genome assembly GCA_030770225.1 of Temnothorax unifasciatus. NCBI lineage: Eukaryota > Metazoa > Arthropoda > Insecta > Hymenoptera > Formicidae > Temnothorax > Temnothorax unifasciatus. Next base: position 48,371 of record JASTWK010000528.1, on the reverse strand, counting down.
TTGGTTCAGAAGATTTACGATGGGTTGAACAAACTTCGTGAGTAGTTGACCAGGAAATGCATCCTCAGGATGTTCCGTGAGTGTCAAACGGACCAAAGCTAGCGAAGCTTGTTTCTTTCCCTCGACTGTGCCATCCAGCGCTAACGACAACAATGCCTCCGTGCCACCTTTATCAAAAATAATTTCTCTCACTCCCTCTAGAATACATATCGCGTTGAAAACGCGAGGCTATCAATTCCTTGCAATTCTGACTGTCCGTTTTGGCGAGGTTCACCAGAACGCTGATCACATTGGCGTCCACTAATGCCCACAATTTTTCTACGAAGTCGTCGTCGTCGTCCAGTTCAGATTTCTCGGGAAAATTATATTTGGCAAACTTTGTCGATTCTATCATCTCGGGTTCATGCTCATCATAAGCGTTGCACAAGTTCACCAACGTCGTAAGCACGTCGAAGAGAACCGACTGATCACCAGTCTTGGCGATCTCGATTATCGTATGAATGGCTTCTTGATCCTCGATCAACTCCGCTATGACTTCGGCGTTGAACGTGAGATACGACAGACCTTTTATGGCCAACTCTTTCATATCTTTTTCTTTCATTGGATTAATCAACAATCGTCTGCAATCCTCGGCCAATTTCTTGGTCACTCCACCCGCGAACGGTCTGATAGTCGCGTCTGGGTCTCCGGAATTAACCATCTTGCAAAAAACCAGTAACGCTTCAACCCGAAGTGAATGATCTTGAGACTGACACAACTTTTTTAATATATTAACACCTTGATTTATGATCGCGTCGACCTTGTCTTTTCCGATCATAGCGGTAACGATACAATCGAGAGCCACTGACTGCTGCAATACGTCATCCGTTCCCGCCATATCGAGGATCATCTCTAAAATCCTTTCTTTAGCCACAACTGCGTTTCCAACATCCAACTGACCCAATAATAAGACTGTTATCGCAACTACTACACGTACCTGTAAAACAATAGATTAACAACTCATTAATTTTTACGTTCCAACAAACAATATTGATTTAAAATCAAGAAAGCTACAGTGTTATTTAATTTGGATAGAAAAAAGACATTTTTGATAAATTACGCTTCAGAAAATACTAGATGACAAAGTCATATTCTTCAATAAATTTTGATTACTCTGTTAGAACCATATTTTAATTTAAAACTTACAGAATATATACAATATCGACAACTGAAAAAGAACTGAAAAGTCTTCTTTGACATTTTTGTTTTAAAAATAGAGAGTTGCTCAAATCGGCTATTGTTAAAAACGATTCGGCTTTTTATTTTCAAACAATTTAAATGACAAAAAAAGATCGAAAGTTGCAAAATTCATACTTTAGATTCTATGTCAGGCGAATGCAATTTATCTTCAATAAATTCATCAACGGCGTTGGTAAATGTTTCCTCATCATCACAGTTCTTATACACGTTTGTATATATCATTGCTAAGCACGCACTGGTTATAATTTGCGTGGAGGATGTGATGTCCATCGAGGATTTGTATTTGTATTTGTATTCCTCCATTTCACTGGCTACCTCCATCAATCTTTGTACACCGCGAAGTTTGACAAATAGTTTGGCCCAGTCTAACTTAGGTACGCAATGAAAGTTACGCATAATAAGTTCTATTATTGCGTCTCTAGCTAGGCCTGTTAACGTTCTACTCGTTATACTAGACAATAAGCCTGACAGAATCGTCTCTATTTCCTTCTTATGCGCCGCGCACAAAGCGTCGTCTGGTTTTGAATCGAGTTTATTAGTCACACCGCTGTAAGTGTTCAATATATTCTGAAATCGAAATATGCAATAAATTTTTGATTACTAAAATATATATAAAATAAATACATTTATTTTACTCGATATTTACCTGCAAACAATGTTGAGACGCGTTAACTCTCTCTATAGACGTGCTGTTCATTATTTCCCAGAACCAAGGTAAACCGACGGATTTCATAACGGACTCGGTTCGACTAATATTGTTTTTGCATAACTCGTCTACAATACGAATCGCGCTACAGAGTATTTCCTCGTTCTTTTCCACTTTCACAAGTTGTGCGATTTTCGATACACCTTCCTTCTTGAAGATCTCCTCGGCACCAATTTGGTCACGTGCGAGCTCAAGCAGATTTTTCATAGCGCTTTCACGTTCCTTCTCACTTGCGTACACGTAAAATGCTAGGTCCAGCATTTTTGATACCTAATACAATGCAAAATTAAGTGAATACTTAAATATAATGATCTGTAATAAAAATTTAAATAACTGTGAGATTAAATTTTTATGATGTTATTTTTACCCGTACAGAGTATGGAGACTATTAATCAACAAGAATTAATAAATATATAATAAAAGAAACAAAAAACGCCCACTTGTCAAATTATATGTGATATTGAGTAAAACAAGAACTTTTACGTAATACTTTTACATCCAGTATGAAAAATGTGTTGCATTTTTTATTATTTTATCTAGATTAAATTATCCGTGTCTTGCGAGTTGACGAACTTTTGTAACAGTTATGTATATTTACCTTGGCACTATGTGAGCTTTCCTTACGTTCTTGTACAATTTTATGTAAGCGCTCAGCTCTGCATTGACAATCTTTGTCATTAGGATCAAATGAAATAATCATCTCTGCATCCCGATATGCCTCCTCGAATCTCCCTAACGCTTCTAGTGCTTGACATCTTCGTAACAATGCTCTGTTACAACATGTTTTGTCACAACATATCTTTAACGCAGTGTCGCAGTCCATAACTGCTTTCTCGTAATCGTTCAGCTTTAAATATACACCAGCTCGCTTTCTGTAGTACATTCCTTTGTATGCATCGTTGTTTTCTAGTTTCAGTGCTTTTGTGTAGTAACTTAATGCTTCTGAAAAATTGCCTTTATTATACTCATCCATACCCTTCTTGTTCCATTCCTCTGCATTCATATCTGACTCTGTCATGGTAAAATAATTCTACAACACAAATTATATGATGTTGCATTATGATTTAACATAGAAAGACCCTGACATTTTATATCATGTCTTTTATTTATATATGTATTATCTTAAATGCAAAAAGCATAGAAGACGAAATTATTACTAAACACATTGGAAAGAAAAAGAGAAAAGATGAACTGATGTACAAGTTCAGCTGAAACAAACAGGCCTAATAAATGTATAATGGATAAAGAATAAACGCACAGCTTAATAATAACAATGCAATTTCAAGTGCATGCAATTTCATCTGCATGTTAATTGTAATCAATTATTGCAATAATTTCTATATTAGAAAGTTGACTTTCGTAGAACATTGGCAAACAACACAGAAAAAGTCAATCATTTAAGTAATTATTAACGACCTCGTGTGCTCTCGCGTGGTTTCTTTTTCCGATTATCACTAACAGAATGTAAATTCTTTACCTGTCGGATAATTTCTCTTATTTTAAGATCTTTACCTGTCGGAAGAACGAGTGCGACTAAATAACCCGGTGAAAATTCCAAATATTCCAATTGCGGACAAATCGGTCGAACTTTATATACAAGTCATAGTGTTTACAGTCATAGTGTTTCACGTGACCGGGGTATGCTGCATGTCATGTGACTTTGAAAAGCACGGGCTCGGCCCAGTGATATATGTATATCTCCGTGTACGTATTATTTTGTACAATATATTAATATTATTCTACTTTGGCAAATTTATGTAATAAACTATGTATGTATATATGTCCTGCACAGTAAATCATATATTTAAAGATGTACAAACACGAATATAATTATGATTGCATAACTACGTTTCAAACGACGAAATTGCAGAAATTCAAACGCAACATTTATTTTATTATTTAAAGCATTTTATTTGAAATATATAAAAATATATAATAAGATCTCTGAATTAATATTTTCCACCCTTTTTCCATGAAATCATCGTTGTCCAGTTCCTTCGAGTACTTTTGCGATTTCTGAGTCTACGTTTGTGGGTATATTTTCAACAAGTTCGTATGCCCATAAGTCTCTTTGCAAACGGCTTAGAAGGTCTAAATGTCCTGATAGACGTGCTCTATCACATTCTCGTTCGATCGTGACGATGATTGCTTGTCGACGTTCTTCGTTATCGGATCGATCTGCAGCTTCCTTTAAAGCAACAAATGCCAATTCCTTGATATTGATTGGCACGGTATCATTTTTGGTCAATACCGTAAGTATTTTCATTATGTCTGTTTCCATGAGTTTTACAGCGACGTCTTTCGAGCTTCTCAACATATTTATCACAATTATAATGCCCCTTTCTTGTATCCTATCCTCTGGATTAGTGAGTAAAAGGCGTAGGGATTCCAACCAGGAATTCGAGTCAAAAACTTTCTTGCACGCCTCTCTGTTGGCCGCCGTAAACGCCATTAGAATTGCAGCTGCTGCGAACTTAGTATCTTGATTCTTGTCCTTGCACAGTAACAAAAGATGCTTAACTCGAGATTTGTCCTCCTCGAAACATTGAATCATGCTTAGAATAATACAGGTTCTGCAATATATTTCGACCTCGCCATATAAATATGTTGGCCTTGTTACAATTGGTTATAGCGGCAACGATACATTCGCAAACCATTTTCTGTTGTAACACGTCATCCGTTTTCGCCATAGCAAGGATCAACCCAATAACTTCTTTTTTACAGATAATTACATCCGCAACGTCTAGCGGGCCGAATATTAAAGTTGTTATCGCAAGTACTATACGCACCTGTAAAACAATCACATAACAACTTATGAATTTTTACATTTTGTGAACCAATAATTAGCTTAAAAAAATATCAATACAAATAGTTTTTTTATTCTTATTAAAAATAGAGAAAATCTCTGGAGAAACTAAAAGAAATTGAGCTTTAAAAAAGTCATATTCTTCAATAAGAAATCTTTGACAGTTTTATTTTAAAAATAGAAAGTTCAAGTTGTTCAAAAAGGATATAATTAAAAAGGCAGCCCTTTATTTTTAAATAATTTAAATAATCAAAAAAATCTCGGAAGATAATACCTTGGATTCTGTATCAGGTGAAAGCGATTTATCTTTAATAAATTCTTCAATGGCGTTGATAAATTTTTCCTTAGCAGCATCACAGTACATGTTTTTATATACTTTTGTTAAACACATACTGGTCTTAGTTCGTGTGGACGATGTGATGTCCATCGAGGACTTGAATTCGTATCCCTCCATTTCACCGGCCACCTCCATTAATTTTTGAAAACCGCGAAGTTCGACAAATCGTTTGGCCCAGTCTAATGCAGTTACGCAATGAATGTTACGCGTAATAAGTTCTATTATTGCGTCCCTAGCAAGGCCTGTTATTGTTCTACTCGTTACATTATTCAATAGGCACGATAGAATCGTGTCAATTTCTTCCTTATGCGCCGCGCACAACGCATCGTCAGGTTTCGAATCGGGTTTGTTATTCATGCCGCTGTAAGTGTTCAATATATTCTGAAATCGAGATATACAATAAATTCTTAATTACTGAAATACGTAAAATGTGTAAAATAACTGCATGTATTTTACTCGATATTTACCTGTAAACAATATTGAGACGCATTAACTCTCTCTATAGATGTGCTGTTCATTATTTCCAGACACCAAGGCAAACCGACGAATTTCGTAACGGACTCGGTTCGATTAATATTGTTTTTGCATAATTCGCCTATAATGCGAATCGCAGTACAGATCACTTCTTCATTCTTTTCCACTTTTACAAGTTGAACGAGTTTGGATACGCCTTCTTTTTGTAGATCTCTTCGGCACCAGCTCTCTCACGTGCGAGTACAAGTAGATTGTTCATAGCGGTTTCACGTTTGTCGTTATCCGCACTCTCGTTAAATGCTAAATCCAGCATTTGTGATACCTAATACAAAGTAAAATTATATTTAAATATAATAATCTGTAATAAAAAAATATAAATAACTAAGCTTATATTATATCAATTATATGACTTAATTTTTATTCACACAGGATGTGTAAATTATTAAACAATAATAATTATATAATAAAAGAAAGTAAAACTTAAAAACCAACTATCAAATTATATGTGATATTGAGTTAAATAAAAACTCTTACTGAAGAGAAGTATGTTACAATTTTTACATTATCTACATATAGACCTATTTATCATCTCTTACGAGTTAATGTATTTCTATAGAAGTTATATATGTATATTTATCTTGGCACTAATACTTGCATTTTCCGTACGACGTTCTTGTACAATTTCAAGTAAGCGCGTCGCTACGGGCTGAATAACTTTGTTATTGGGGTCAGATGAAATAATGATCTCCGCGTCTCGATATGCCTCCTCGAATCTCTCTAACGCTTCCAGTGCTTGACATCTGCGATACAGTGCTTTGTTGCAACATATCTTTAACGCACTGTCACAGTCTTCAACCACTTTCTCGTAATCGTGCAACTTTAAAACGCATAAACTCTATTTCTATGATCTTTTTTATATGGTTAAAAAAGATAATAGAAATAGAGTTTATTCTTCTATATAGTTAATAAAAATAATAGAAATAGTTTTTTTTTAAAGCAGAAAATAATTGGTATATTGAAAAGTCTATATAAATACAGAGTATAATAAATACAAATTTAAATAATAGCACATAATTAAAGTAAGGCGTCAGTCTATTATAGGGCAGATTGCTGTTATACTGTATTATTACTATAATTTTATGCACTTTTACTTCACTTACGCATAATCATGTGCGTCATTATGTTAGTATGATAGACATTCTAACCAAGCAGCTATCAATTTTAGTACTTAATAACTTTTTTCTTAATAATAATTAAAAGCGAGAATTTTAACTTACAGATTTATGTTTTACTAAAATATATAAAATTGTGACGTTTTAGCCAAATCAATGAGGAAGCCTTTCTACTTCATAATTACCTTTTTTAAATCACATTTAATTGTGATAATTTCATTATTATATTTAACAAATTAATAATTTTTAATATAAGTAATTTACCTGACTATTTATTTATTATTGAAAAAATTAATAATTATTTTCCACTAATTATTAATTTTTAAATAAATAGTAATTTATTTTTGATAATCTCCATAATTGCAGTACATACATCAATGATTCAGGAAAACTTCGATTTTATGTAGAAAACGAGAAAAAACTACGGAATTACAGATTTCCTTACCTACTTTTATCCCAATATGATGTCTCGAGTTGCAGCGATTGCCGTCAACTCATCAAGATGTGCTTCATATAAGAGATATACCATTGATATGAACGTGAAAACGAGTTTCCCTGAATTGCACAACAAGGAAAATATCGATGAACCTTCAAAATCGAGATTAGAAGTCTAACATAAGAGTACAGTGTATATGACGATTCGTGCGTATGTGTGCGTGCAATGTAAGTGATATCCTTGTCTATATCTATGCTAATACGGCTCTGTGATTGATTCATAATATCTTAAGATCGTATTTAAGACGGTCTTAAATATAAGAACCGATTATGAATACCGACCAAGGAATCCTCATTTTTCAAGGAAGGATTATGGGCGGTATTCATAGTCGAATCTTATATCTAAGATCGTCTTAAGTTTGGTCAAAGGCATTTTTTTGAAGTCAGTTCTATTTTTTTAAATTTCTGAGCAATTTTTAAAATTTTAATTGTTTTTTTTTTAATTTTTTAAAATAGATTTATATATCAAAGATTTCTATGTGACATAACAGTCACGTGTAAAATTTAATTTCATGATAAAAAATTAAATATAATTCGTTTTTAACCGACTTCAAAAAGGAAGTTCTCAATTCGGCGAGCATGATGTATGTGGGTATGTCTACGATTTTTTCTGAAACTACTGGACGGATGCGGTTTTCACTGTCCTAAATATCGCGTTATAACATCAGGGTACGGAGCAGTAAGAAAACATATATGCATAATTAATAATTACAAAAATAATAAATTATTATTTTTGATTCGTATCAATTGAATAACGCACTAAAGAAGTATGAATTAAAAAAAACTTTTGACTTCAAAAAAGCTCTAAAAAGAATGAAAAAAATTAAAAAATAAAGAAGATTTAAAAGGTATGGAATATTACATTTAAGAATTTTTTTCAATGTTTTAAAGTTGCCGCCAATTAATAATATTTTTAAGCTTTTTTTTTTAATTTTTTGAAGTCAGCGCCAAATTAATAATTACTAAATCAATTTAGCGTCAACTTCAAAAAATTGAAAAGAATATTTAAAAATATCATTAATTTGGCGCCGACTTCAAAAAATGGAAAGAATTCTTAAAAGTATTATCTCATACTTTTGAATCTTTATTTGTTAATTTTTTATTATTTTTTATTATTTTAGAGTTTTTTTAAGTCTGTCTTATTTAAAAGAAAACAATTTTTTACGTAGACTCATTGCGTGACAAGAAAAAGATATGTTTCTTTAAATTTTTAAATAAAAATTGATATAATTGATGCTGTAAATCATGATCACATCAACAATGAAAATGTCTACAACGTGTTTGATGTAATATATAATGCTGTTATTCTTTATGGTTAAGATATCATAAAGTTAAAAAAAATAGAAGAGAGAAAAAATAAAAAAGGAAGAAGGAGAGCCAAGAGACAGAAAAAAGGAGAGAGAGAGGGGGGGGAGAGAGAGAGAGGGATGGAGGGAGGGAGGGGGAGGGAGGGGGGTATAGAGAGAGCAGAAGAGCAGAAGGAGAGAGGGAGAGAAAAGGGGGAGAGGGAGAGCAAAAGAGAGAGAATTAGTGAGAATAAGAAAAAATGACTGTAAAATGCGAAAAGAGACAGAATTAGGACGACAGGATATGAATTTAAAAGAATAGATGAGAATAAAATTGAATAATAGGATATGAACAAAAATCAGAGAAAATCAGAGAAGATAAGAAAGAATGAGAGAAATAAAGAGAAGACAACGAGCAAAAATGAATGAGTGAGAACAAGTAAGAATAAAGAAGAACGACGGAAGATAATGCAGTAAAATGCAATAAAATTAGAAAAATGATGCAAAATGGATGAGAATGAAGGAAACTATATGAAAATAGTGGGAGAAGACTACATGAAGATAGTGGTGAAAGAACGTAACTGAGAATGAATTAAACAAAATAAAACAATATGAGATAGAATGAGAGAAAATGAATAAGAATGAAAAAGATTGAAAAAGTACAATAGAGTCTGAAAAATAAAATAATATGTGGTTAATTAATAAGGGAGGGAGAGGGACTCCCGGTGTAGGAGTGGGCGGGAGGAACAATGTAGTAGTGAAAGGGATGGAAGTGGATGAAGGAAGGCTAAAGGAAGCGGTAGAGAAGCTACGGCTAGAGATGGGGGGTAGAGAGAGGAATAAAAAAGGCAAAACATATAGGAAGAAGGACGGGGAAAGAGAAGAAAATGGTTTTAGTTGGGTCAAAAGATAGAGTAAGAAAAAGAGAGGTAATGTAGATGAAGAATGTGTTGAAAGGGAGATTGGACAGAGTAGAGGATGACATGATCTTGAAGGAAAGAAAAATGCAATGGGGAGGATAACTGAGAATGAGAAAAGGAATAGGAGGAGAGCTTGGGTAAGGTACGGAAAGATTTGGATAGAGGGCAAGTGGTGGAGTTGGAATGAGGAAAAAAAAGTTCTGATAGATGGAAGAAAAAATAAGAGAGGAGCAAAAAGAAGAAGGGGGGAGAAAGAGGAACAGAGGAGGCAAAGAGTAGAATAGTGGGAGACGGAAAAATGAAAAGGAAAGGTAGTGAGGAGAGAGGAAAAACGATGGGAAGGAAGGGCGGAGAGAAGAGGGAGGAGAGAAAGAGTAGGAAGAAAGAGAGTGTAGTGAGGCTGAGGGAAAGAGGGAGAGGAGTCAGAGAGAATAGAGTGGGGAAAGTAAAAAGGAGTGAAAGAGAGAGAAAGGAGGGGAGAAAGAAGGAAGGTGGAAGAAAGGAATGCAGGAGAGAGGAGAAGGGGAAGGAACAGGAAGGAAGCCTAAAGATAGGCTTTTGGAATGTAGCGGGAGTGAAGGAATAACAGGAAAGATTTTGGGAAAGGATAAAAGAGTGGGATGTCGTGGGGTTGGTGGAAACGTGGCTGGAACAGGAGGAATGGGAGAGGATGAAGAATAGGGTGCTAAAGGAGTTTAACTGGAGGATATAGGGTGCAAAGAAAGAAAGAATTGGAAGAAAAGAAAGAGCAATAGGTGGGATAATGATGGGAGTCAGAAAGAGATTAGAAGGGAAGAAGAGGAAGAAGAATGGGTGTAGAAGGAGAGTTTAATAATTAGAGAAGTAAGATGAAAGAAGGAGAAATGGAGATTGGCAACAGTTTACGTAAGCGGCAACTTGGACAAGACAATGGGTGAGGTAAAATCGGTAAAGGAGGAGGAAGGGAGAGAGGAAAAATGGATAGTGGGGAGCGATTTCAATGCGGAAACAAGAGAGAAAAAAAGCGCTGGAAGATGGAGAAGAGAAAGTTGAAAGAAAATCGAAAGATAAAATGATAAATAGGCAGGAGAAAGGGCTGATTAGATGGGTGGAAGACGAAGGGTGGTAAATATGAACGGAGCAAAGGAGGGAGATGGGAAGGGGAAGATGACTTTTACAAGAAGAAGAGGAAAACAGTGATCGATTATGTAAGAAGCGATAGGAAGGATTGGGATAGTGTGACAAGATTGGTGGTGGGGTGTGAGGTAGATTCGGATCACCAATCAGTAGCAGTACGGGTGGACAAAATGGAGGTTAATGAGAAGAAAAGGACAATAGCGGAGGAAGAGAGGTGAGTGGAAAAGATGGACTGGTTGGAAGAGGCGAGAAAGGAGTTTAAAAGAAGGACGGAGGAGGTAGAAATAGATAGGGCGACAATAGATGAAAAAGTCGAAAAGTTGATAAAAAGAATTAAAAGATGGAAGTAAAGGTGAGAAGAGTGAAAAGAGGGGCAGAAGGAAAGGGAGGATGGTGGTATGGGGACTGTAGGAAGAAGAGGAGGTAGAAAAGTTATTGAGAGACTGGAAAAAAGGAAAAAAATACAAAGAAGATTATGAGAGAAGAAAGAAAAAGTATAAGGAAATGTGTGAGAGAAAAAAAGAAAGAAAGAGGAATCTGCTGGAAGAGATAAGAGAGGCGAGAACAGAGAAGCAGGTGTGGAAGTAATAAACAAAAAAAGGAGAAGAATGGTAGAAATTAATAAGGAGATAACAATGGAGGAGTGGGATAAATACTTCAGGGATTCAAGAGTAGGATAAGGAAATAATTGTAAAAGGAGCAGGAGTCCTTCCTGTACTCCGCATGGGCAGGAATAAACCAATTACTACTACTACTACTACTAATAAGAGAGGGAGAGAGCAAGCGAGCGAATACAGTGATCGAGAAGATTCAACTGTACAAGTTCTTATGTCATAATCTAATCTAAAGTTATGTACTTTACATTAAAAATATGGATTTTATTTATTAATAATTATTTATTAGTAATTTATTTGTTTAATAATTCTATGGTATTATAAATATCTTATTTAATGTTATAAAAAGCTAAAAAGAGAAATATTAATCTTGCTCAGAAATATTTCAGAGATCTACTTGGTTTTATTGTGGTTTCTCTTTTATTATTAATTTTAATTTGTATTGTCAGATTGAAATTGATTTGAATTTAGATTTCGTAAATCAATAAATATTAATTAGATTTTATTTATACATAGTGCATTTTTTGTAACTTAAAAAAATATGCATATTAGGAAAAATTAAAAAAATATATATACAATATGCTTATAATTAGTAATAAAATAAAATTATTACAAAAAATAATAATAATAACAAAATAATAATAATAATAATAAGAGAAATTAGACCGTTGCTATGTACAATCAAATTAGAATAAAATGCTATATGGTCCAAGCTTAGATCTTTGATAGCCTAATATTAATTTATGTGTGTAAAGAAAAAGAGAGGACGAAAAAAGATAAAGGGATGCTATCGAGGGGGAAGTTAGGGAAGGAATAGTGGAGCATAGTAGGAGTGTATATAAATAAGATATGGACAGGAAATTGGATGACCTAAAGTAATGGGTAGAGGCGATAGAGACAGGAGTGAGGGTGCTGATAGGGGGAAATTTTAACGCAAGAATGGGGTAGGAAGGGGGATTCATAGAAGAGGAAGAGGAAGAAAGGGGAGAAGGGGAAGAAGAACAAAAGATGGCCATGTAACGGGGAGGGAAAAAAGTTATGTAGGCTTTTGGAGGAACATGAGTGGGCAATTTTTAACGGGGAAATTAAAGAAGATGAGGAGGAAAATTGGACGTATACAGAAAGGAGAAAGGAGTCGGTGATTGACTACGTGTTGGGGGACAGGAGGACAAGGAAAAAGATAGAACGGGTAGTGGTGGGAGCGAAAGTCGACTCAGACCACCAGCCAGTGACGACGTGGGTAGAAGGAGGGGAGGACGGTTTGGGTAAAAGGAAGGGGGGAAGGGCGGAAGTGGGAAAGGAGATTGGTCGAAGGAGGGCAGGAAAAAATTTAAAGAGTTAGTGAGGGATAAGCAAATTCAGGAAAAGGTGGAGGAGGAGTGGCAAACGGGCTCAAAGGGAGAATAGGGAAGGTATTAAGGGAAGTGAATGGGAAGGGCAAGAAGGGCGGAGAAAGGGGCTGGTGGGGTGAGGAATGTAAGGAAGGGAAGAGAAAGGGCTTATGTTAAAGAAATGGAAAAGGGAAGGAAGGAAGGGTGACAGTTATAGGGAAGAAAAACAGCGATACAAGAAGCTGTGTGAGGAGAAGAAAAGAAGAGAAGTAGAGAAATGGGAAGGGGAGGTAAAGGAGATTAGGACAGAGGGGCAGATGTGGAAGGTGATAAACAGGGAGAGAAAGAGGAGAAGGTTGAACGAGGGAATTAGTATGCAGAAATGGGTTAGGTATTTCAGAGATTTGTTGGGAGGAGTGGAAGGGAGAGTGGTGATGGGAGCAAGAAGAGAGGGGGAGTTGGGAAAGGGTGATAAGAAGAGAAGAGGTGTGGGAAGTGGTGGGAAAGCTTAGAGAGGGAAAAGCGATGGGAAGTGATGGAATTCTAAATGAGATATGGAAGTTTGGAGGGGAGGTGGTGAAGGAATGGTTGTGGGAGGTATGTAATAGAGTGTGGAAAGGAGAGGGTTGGCCGGGAGATTGGAGGGAGGGAATTATAGTGCCCATAGGGAAGGGGGAGAAAGTGGGGGACTTCAGAGAGGTGACGTTAGCACAAACGGCATACAAGATGTACGCTGCTGTTTTGGCGGAAAGGTTGAAGAAGGAGGTAGAAGAGAAGGGCTTGCTTCTGCCGAGTCAGACAGGGTTTAGGAGAGGGATAGGGACGGACCACGGACAACATCTATGTATTGAATTACTTAATAAATAAACAGGTAAATGGGAAGAAGGGGAAGATGGTGGTGTTGTTCGTGCACTTAAAGGCAGTTTTTGACTCGGTGGACAGGAGGATTCTGGTGGAAGCGATGAGGAAAAGGGGAGTGAGGTTGGTGATGAGATGTAAGGAGTTGTTGGAGGAGACGGGTAAGGGTGGGAGAGGAGCTGGGAGAGAGGTTTTGGACAAGAAAGGAAGTTAGACAGAGGTGCTCGTTAAGCCCGATTTTGTTTACGTTGCTGTTGACGGACATTGATGATGAGCTGCAAAGAGGGGGTTGAGGTCGAATTAGGTTGGGGAGGAGGAAGTTATATACGTTGGCTTATGCGGACGATATAGCGATGTTGGCGGAGAGTGAGGAAGATATGAAGGGAATAATGGGAAAATTAGAAGGGTATTTGGACAGAAAGGGAATGGTATTGAATAGTGGAGAAACAAAAGTAATGCGATGTAGGAAGAGGAGAAGGTGGAAAAAGGTGAGCTGGAAATGGAAGGATAGGGTAATTGAGGAGGTGAAGAAATTCTGTTATTTAGGTTATGTAGTAAAATATAATAGGAGGCAGGACGAACACGTAAGAGAGAGGGTAAGGAGAGGAGCGGCGTTTCTAAGAAAGATATGGAATAAAGAATTTGAATTATTAAATTAAAATTAATTTTAATTTGGATTGTTTATAGCTCAATGTTAGCTTTGACTTAGATTAATTATTAATTATTGTATTAAAATTTTTAACTTGGATTAACTTAATTGACATTAACTTTGACTCAAATTATTAGATTGAAATTGATTTTAATTTAAATTAATTTAATTGATATTGACTTTAATTTAAATTATTATATTGAAATTAGTTTTAATTTAAATTATTGAAGTAAAAATAATCTTGATTTGATAAAAATTGATTTTGACTTAGATTATTAATTAAAATTAGTTTTGACTTGAATTATTGGAACTTTTGTTCGAATTATTAAATTGAATTTAATTTTAACTTACTTAGATTATTAGATTAAAATCATCTTTGACTTATATTTTTACGTTAAAATTTGCTTTAATTTGAATTATTAAATAAAAATTAATTATTTAAATTATTAGACTGATCAGTGGACACGCATAGATTTTCACAGAAGTGTCAATACCCTTCTAATAAGGATAGTGATCTGCAATATATATGGACTGCAGGGAAGATTAATCCGCATAATTCTTAAACCTACGGACACAAGTTCACCACTGCGGACACACACACAATGACATATTACACACATACATAAGTACACAATTGGGGATTGGGGATTGGGGATTGGGGATTGAGGATTGGGGATTGAGAATTGGGGATTGGGAAAGAGTATTGTTTTAAACATCTTTTTTTCCTTGATTACATCTTGTAATCAAAATTTTCATAACACCCGTTATGAAAATGTCGGTATGTTTTGGTGTTTGGAAATGATAAACAGCAAATCTACAGAAAGAATCAACGCGTCTCACTATTGTGTACAGGTAAATATTATATTGTGTGAAATACATGTAGTGAAATACGTTATCATAATTGTATTTTAGTAATTAAGAATTTATGTGTTATACATTTCGGTTTCAGAATATATTGTACACTTATAGAGATAAGAATAATAAGTCTCACACAAAACTGAATAAGACTTTATGCGAGGCGCATAAGAAAGAATTAATTGATACGATTCTGTCATATTTGTTAAATTGGCTTGCTTTGGTGTCTGGAAATTATGAATAGCACGTCTACAAAGAAAGTCAACGTGTCTCACTATTGTGTACAGGTAAATATTATATCGAGCGAAATACATGTAGCAAAATGTTATCACGCACATATTTCAATAATTTAAAATTTATATTTTATATTTTGATTTCAGAATATATTGTACACTTACAGAGGCAAGAATAATAACCCTGATTCAAAACCGGATGAGAATTTATGCGAGGCGCATAAGAAAGAAATTGACACGATTCTGTCATGTTTGTTGACTCAGCTTGCCTTGGTGTCTGAAAGTGATGAATAACACATCTACAGAAAGGATATTATGACAAATATTAAAATCTTTTTTTTTTATAGTAGTAATTAGAAATTACAAAGTATTATGTTACGTATTTTTATTTTTTTATTAGTTTTTTTCTATAAAAAATTTATATTTGTTGTAGTTATGTATTTATAAAAAACGGAAAAATTAACAGAGCCAATCAGGATTTAAACTCGAAATCTTTTGTTTTCTACCTTCGTAGTCTGCGTTACTGTGTGTTGCTTCACAATTGCTTTACCCTACATAGCAAAATGTTGGCAGTATGCCGACAGCATGCCAGTAAATGTATCTCATAATTTCGCAGCAAGATCTTCTTGTGCTGTGTTTTTTATTCTATCCTATTTGATTTTTACTACCTTATAATTTTTTATCAATAAGTATGTCAATTTACGTTGCATCTCAATTTTATATCTAAATATAAAACTGGATTATGAAAAAATTAAAAAAAGAAAAAAATTTAAATAGTTGTCGCTTTAGAGGACCTATGTCGATATTAGCGACTTACCTCTTCACTTCCTCTAATAATAATAAAAATACAAAAAATGTATAGTTGTATATTCGTGAAATAAAATAAATGAAATAAAATAAAAGCGCGCGTGTAACGCGCGCCTGTGTTGTTCTAGTCCTATATTAAAAAAGTCATGGAGACGCGAGAAGTGCTTGTTTGGAGTCGAATATCTCGCACGTTGTGTTGCCGCTTTTCCACGTGCGTGATTGGCCGGTCGAAGCCGGGTGTGATCGCGGGAGATCGCGGCGAGCTTCGTGCGTGTGTGTCGTGTGATGTGACCGACGTGACAGCTCGTGTGTGTCGTGTCGCGAGGTTAGTGGGGTTAATTGTTTATTTAATTTTTATATTGTGAATATTTATTATTTTTCTTTACTTCTAGATTTTAATTATTTATATGTTTAAATAATTTTGTTTTTATTCTTTGTGAGGAAGACGAACATGAGAGGATAAAAGATCGAGAGGAAGTAGAAGAAACGAGGAGAGAGAAGAGAGAGAGAGAGAGAGAGAGAGAGAGAGAGAGAGAGAGAGAGAGAGAGAGAGGAAAGTAAAAAGAGGGAGAGAGATAGGTAAGTTCTAAAGTAACATTTAAATTTATATTGTATACGTAATTTATTGTCGTAAAACCAGCGACAGCGTGTTTGTCCGTAATTTTTTTATTCTTTATGATTAGAACGTCCGCACAAAATTCTTGTATGGTAGTGTAGCATAACGTAACGTGAATCAACCCACAAGACTTTCGTGTGGTAACGTAACGTAACGTAATGTAGATCAATGCACAAGAAATGTATAATGCTGTAACCGATACGTTTCTTGTGCGTTGACTCACTTTACGTTATGGTGCGTTACTATACAAGAGTCTTGTGTGGAGGCTCTTAAGTTTATTCAAAGTCAAAGAAGATAAATAAGGAAGAAAGAAGAAGAAGAAGGGAGGAAGGGAAGGGAGAGGAAGAGAGAAAGAAAGAGATAGAGAGAAAGAGGTAAAGTCTCATAATAATATTAATATATTATATATATTAGGTAGTCTAATACTGTATACAATTTAATACATAGGATGATGCAAGATCTCTGTGACAAACTCTGAAGAAAGATAAATCTCGTAAAAAGGACCATATTCTGTGAAGAAATCTATGTTTTCTGACGTATTATTTGGGAGCTACACGGTGGCACAGACAAGTCTTAGGTGACATGTATTACAATTGTAAAATAAATTATTTATTTATTATTTTAAGTATATTTACAGATAGTTTATAGAAGATGTTTAAAGTGTCTATCCTGAATTTAATTGCATTTTGCGTTACAGAATACAATTAAGTGTGGCAGACACTTTAAAAACATCTTCCGTAAACTGTTTGTAAGTGTACTTGAAATAATAAATAAATAATTTATTTTATATAATTGTGATACATGTCATCTAAGACTTGTCTGTGCGGTTGTGTGACTCCTAAACGACACGTCAGATAATATAGGTTATTTCACTGACAAAAGTTGTAGGATATCAAGGAAATCAAATAATGGTAAAACCAATTTTCAAAAAATCGTCATATAAAGATCATCGTTATTTTTTAAAACAGAATTGTATGATTTTTTTTTATATATGATTCTTCTAATTATTCTACATATAAAGGTATTAAAGGTGGAGTTATCAAAAAATAGTTTATGAAATATTTCATATTTTATTCTGGTACTTTTTGACATAAAATACAAAATATCTCGCAAATTATTCATTTTTTGGTAAATGTACCTTAACACTTTTATGTACAGAATAATAATAAGCTGAATCAATTGGTGCGAAGAAAACATATTGTTACTTTACAAAAAAGATAATTATTGTAGTTTATATAAAGCAATTAAACTTTTTATTATACAGTTACATTGAGTAATTTTGGAAACAGAGAGAGAAAGAAGGGAATAGAAAACATCGTGCTTCCTTAGAAGATTAAAACTGAGAAAGTGATCTGTAGCGCAATTCGGATTGTAGGCAAGTTAAAATATTAATTGATTCAAGTCCATTATATTGTGATAGATATTGATCAGATTTTATATCTTAGTGTATGGAAATATTAATTATTCATGAAAGCAATAACAACAAAAGAAATGTTGGTAAATCTTATATTCGTATTCAGCAATCTCTAATATTTAAAAAAATAATTAAATTAATATGTTTTTCTCACACACAAAGAAGATTAGACTCTAAAAGAATTAATTAATATTTAATCTAAATCTATATATATAAAGGAAGATGTCCTGACTGACTGACTGACTGACTCATCAACGCCCAGCCCAAACCCCTGAACCGAATTTTGACCAAAAATATATGAAATAGGGGTAGAATTTTCCGGGGAGTGCCACTAAGAAGGGATTTTTAGAAATTCGAGCCCTAACGGGGTGAAAAGGAGTAAAACGTGTTTTCACGGATTCCTTAATATCGCCCAGGCCAAAGCCCTGAACCAAATTTTTATCAAAAGTATATGAAATAGGGGTAGAATTTTCCGGAGAGTGCTACTATGTATATAGTTTTTTGTTAATGTTGTTTGTTAATGAAAAAGGGAGAGAGAGGGAGGGAGGGGGAGGGAGAGAGAGAGAGAGAGAGCGAGAGAGAGGATGGAGAGAGAGAGAGAGAGAGGGAGGGAGGGAGGGAGGGAGGGAGGAGGGAGGGAGGGAGGGAGGGAGGGAGGGAGGGAGGGAGGGAGGGAGGGAGGGAGGGAGGGAGGGAGGGAGGGAGGGAGGGAGGGAGGGAGGGGAGGGAGGGAGGGAGGGAGGGAGGGAGGGAGGGAGGGAGGGAGGGCGGGAGGGAGGGAGGGAGGGAGGGAGGGAGGGAGGGAGGGAGGGAGGGAGGGAGGGAGGGAGGGGAAGGGAGGGAGGGAGGGAGGGAGGGAGGGAGGGAGGGAGGGAGGGAGGGAGGGAGGGAGGGAGGGAGGGAGGGAGGGAGGGAGGGAGGGAGGGAGGGAGGGAGGGAGGGAGGGAGGGAGGGAGGGAGGGAGGGAGGGAGGGAGGGAGGGAGGGAGGGAGGGAGGGAGGGAGGGAGGGAGGGAGGGAGGGAGGGAGGGAGGGAGGGAGGGAGGGAGGGAGGGAGGGAGGGAGGGAGGGAGGGAGGGAGGGAGGGAGGGAGGGAGGGAGGGAGGGAGGGAGGGAGGGAGGGAGGAGGGAGGGAGGGAGGGAGGGAGGGAGGGAGGGAGGGAGGGAGGGAGGGAGGGAGGGAGGGAGGGAGGGAGGGAGGGAGGGAGGGAGGGAGAGATTATTTGCGTGTCTTAGTACACATGTCCTCCGGGGCGAAGCCCGGGTAACCAGCTAGTATATCATAATAAAAATTATAATTGCAAAGTTTTCGGAAGTGGTGGACAAACCAGTTTATATTTTTAATGCAAACTACCTCGAATTTTTATATTTTATTCATTGTCAGTCATCAGAGGATTTTTTCTGCAGATATTTGAAGGCTGGTGGATAATGGATTTTCTCGTGATTGAGCGCATACACGATTCTCTCGATTTAGATACTAACTTTTTGAACTCTGTTACATTGAGATTTTACTTTGGACTATGGCGAACTCTTTAGTAATGAAGTTTTTAACAAGGTAAGATTATGCAATATAATTATAATTAAATTATTGTTTGGGAATATTATATATAACATTAACATAATTATTTTTTAAGGTAATTATGAAGGAGAGAAACTTCCTTACCGATTTGGCTGAAACTTTACAATTTTGTTTATTTTGGTGCGTAAAACATAAATCTGTAAGTTAAAACTGTCGCTCTCAATTTTTTAGAAAAAGCATTATTAAATACTGAAATTGATTGTTGCATGGTTAGGATGTCTGTTATATTCACACGATTATCCGCAGTGACGTAAGAGTGAAATTACAGTAATAGTGCTGTATAACAGCAACTTCTCATAATAGTCTGGTGCCTTACTTTAATTGTGTGCTATTTGACTTTGCATTTATATAGACTCTTAATCTAGCAATTATTTTCTGCTATAAAAAAAGCAGAAAATAATTGGTACATTGAAAAGTCTATATAAATACAAAGTATAATAAATACAAAGTCACATAATTAAAGTAAAGCGCCAATCTATTATAGGGCAGATTGCTGTTATACTATATTATTACTATAACTTCATGCACTTTTACGTCACTACGCATAATCATGTGCATCTACATTATGTTAGTACGACAGACATTCTAACCACACAGCTATCAATTTTAGTACTTAATAACTTTTTTCCTAATTGAAAGCGACAATTTTAACTTACAGATTTATGTTTTACTAAAATACATAAAATTGTGAAGTTTTAGCCAAATCAGTGAGGAAGCCCTTCTCCTTCATAATTACTTTTTTTAAATCACATTTAACTGAAATAATTAAATTATTATATTTAACAAATTAATAATTTTTAAAATATAAATAATTTACCTGGCCATTTATTTATTATTGAAAAAATTAATAATTATTTTCCACTAATTATTAATTTTCAAAGAAATAGTAATTCATTTTTGATAAATTATTAATTATTTGAATAATAAAAAATTTATTTTTATTAATTACAAATTTGCAAAAGAAATTCATTCATTTTCCCCTAAATACTAACTTTCACGAACTAGAAATTTTTTTCTGACAAATTACCATTTTCTTAAGTAATCTATAATTCACTTTTACCTAAAATTATTAATTTTTATGTAAATAGAAGAGGAAGAGGGAGAGGAAAAGGGGAAGAGAGAGAAACTTTATCTTAAACAAGACTGTGTAAAGAGATGTGCAATGTTTGCCATATTTTAGATATACCGATGAATTTAATGTTCGAGAAGATCTGATGGGACTAGCTATTGGTGCTCATGGTGCAAATTTTCAATAAGCGTGAAAAGTTGATGGCATTACAAATATGGAGTTAGAAGAAAATTCATGCACATTTAAGATATATAGAGAGGTAATAATAAAAATTATATTATCGCTTGTATTATTTCGAAGAATAATGTTTTATAAAAGTTTACTGATCGTTTTTATCTAAAATGTATATACATATCCGTGTATATGTTGCATTATATTGGGCTGGTACACAGATGGTATTATTAGATATTTTTTCTCTATCACAGACGCATGAAGCTGTTAAACTGTTTAGCTGTTGATGCTAGGATTCTTTATACAGAGACACGACAAAATTTAGTTGTTTAAGATCTAGATTTATATATTAAATATTATAAAAAACATCTATTTTACGATTAAACTTTTCCGTTAGAAATAGTATATGCAATTAAATATTTTTTATTTTAATGAAATAATGTAATAAAAGACAACTTTTATTTTTAAATACATATTAAGTTTTGAGGTAATTTGTTGATTGTAATAAAGAGAATAGCGCGCGCACGCACGCGCGCGCACACGCACACACACACACACACACACACACACACACACAAAATTGTATGAATAATATATTATATAAAAAATATAAATTACAAAATAAAGAAAATAAGATTATATGATTTAAGAATTGCAAGCAAATTACCATTACTAATAAAATTAATGTGTTATCTGATAATTTATACTAGGAAACGATTTAAACTCAGTTCATATATAGTGTGTACGTGCGGTGTGTGTGTGGTGTGTGTGTGTGTAGTATGTGTGTGGTCTGTGTGTGTAGTGTGTGTGTGTGTGTGTGGTGTGTGTGTGTGGTGTGTGTGTGGTTTGTGTGTGTGTTGTGTATGTGGTGTATGTGTGTGTGGTGTGTGTATGTGTGTGGTGTGTATGTTGTGTGTGTGTGGGGTGTGTGTGTGATGTTTGTGTTGTGTGTGTGTGGTGTGTGTATGTGTGGTGTGTGTGGTGTGTGGTGTGTGTGGTGTGTGTGTTTGGGGTGTGTGTGTGTGGTGTGTTGTGGTGGTGTGTATGTGGTGTGTGTGTTGTGTGTGTGTGTGTGTGTGTGTGTGTGTGTGTGTGTGTGGTGTATGTGTGTGGTGTGTATGTGATATGTGTGTGGTGTGTAATGTCTGTGTTGTGTGTGTGTGTGGTGTGTGTGTGTGGTGTGTGTGGTGTGTGTGTGTGGGGTGTGTGTGGTGTGTGTGTGGTGTGTGTGGTGTGTGTGTGTGTGTGTGGTGTGTGTGGTAGTTTTTGTTGCATCGACAAAAAATTTAGTTAAACTTTCTAACGCTGCTGTATCGAAGAGGTAAGAAATAAAGGGTTCCGACTTATCTTATCATAAATGGGACTTCTTAAGCTTTAAAATGAGATATTATTTATTATTCTACGATTATTAGTTTCGAAGATACAAACGTTCAAAGTGTGACATATTTTCGTTGCATCGACAAAAAATTTAGTTAAACTTTCTAACGCTGCTGTATCAAAGAGGTAAAAAATAAAGGGTTCCGACTTGTCTTATCATAAATGGGACTTCTTAAGCTTTAAAATGAGATATTATTTATTATTCTACGTTTATTAGTTTCGAAGATACAAACGTTCAAAGTGTGACATATTTTCGTTGCATCGACAAAAAATTTAGTTAAACTTTCTAACGCTGCTGTATCGAAAAGGTAAGAAATAAAGGGTTCCGACTTGTCTTATCATAAATGGGACTTCTTAAGCTTTAAAATGAGATATTATAACATTATTCTACGATTATTAGTTTCGAAGATACAAACGTTCAAAATGTGACATAATTTCGTTGCATTCGTTGCAGGCTGTGCCCCCCCCCCCTTATACTCCCCCCCCCCTCTTTACTATCGACAAAGACGTAGTTCTACGTCAAAAATTACTCCAATAGTCTCTAGCAGGAATTTACTTCTTTTAGGGAAACAACATTCTTGTTGTTAGTAAATATTTTCTGGAACAAAAGAATTATTTCTTTAAATATAAATTGTATGTTATAGAAAGAAATGAAAATTACATCAAAATAAGAAAATGTTATTTACGGGGAATCATGCAAATTTAAAAACGCAAAAAAATTATTATAGGACTAAAGATAATTAAAGATCAACTGGATTATACTGAAGAAAATACTTAGTATGCTCAGGTTAAGTTTATTTAATAAGTACAAAAGAAATGATTAAATGAATAAATGTAATTAATTCTAATTAAAGCCATTTTAATGACTTTAAATTTAGCTTAAAGATTTTAAAATTAATAAAAAAATAGGGACTACAGGTAATATTCGCTTATTATATGGACTACATAATTTTTTAAAATTACGTAAAAATAATATATCAGTCGGTAATGATGAATGATGATAATTATCCAATAATTAGGTCTATGAGTGCCATGATTTGTATAGTATTTATTTGCTAACTAATTATTGTTTTTATTAACCTGACATTTTGAAAAAAGGTAGGAATTTTAACTGATACAATTATTTTATTATTTAATTTTTGCCTGCAAGTCTTAAGAATCTCACAGAACATGTTGAAATTGTGTATAAAATTATTTATATTGTTTTATATATTATCGTATGTACTGAATCTTGAGATTGCAATGAAGTTTACTGGCTCTTATTATATTGAAAGAAAATCATTTGTTCAAACGTATTTAAATAAATGTAGATATTATAAATGTATTTAATTTATATCTTTTATGTACAAGATAAATTTTAATACAATTAAAAAATTTATTTAATTAATAATTTTTACGTTTTAATTGTGACATAATTAAGGGACACTATATTGTCTCGCGCCTAGTGGAAAAAGGAAACACGCAAAAACGCGAGTAAAGATCAGTCCAGACAAACTTTCATAGGTGCATAAGCATATGCATTAAGAAATGGACTGGTCTATTTTCTTATGCACATGTCTATGGACCAATCAATTTTCTTATGCTTATGTTTATGCGCTATGCAAGTTTGTCCAAATACATCTTAAAGGCCATCGCAAACAAAATGCATAGCTTATCATAAGCGTAGCATAAGACCGCTAAACCAATGAGCCTCCAGCATAAAGTCGCCATATTTATAAACATAAGATGCTCATTGGTCCAGCGGTCTCATGCTTTGCTTATGCAGCCTATGCAGTTTTGTGTGCGATGGCCTTAAGCGCGCGAGGCGAGTACGATAGGATTTTACGATTCTTGTGGTCGGCGACGCTAGCTTGCGAGCACACAGCCGCCGCACAGTCAGATGGTGGAAAGTCCCAGCAGCAGTGTCAACGAAATAACAGCATTGTGTAGACCTATTATTGTATTGCTGATAAACAGTAAGTAGTATGAAACTCGATAGAAATTAGTTTTTTTCATTAATTTTTTGATTCAGTTTCGAGTTAAATGTCCGGTAGATAATTAATTCTTATATTCACTGTGCGACTTATTGTTAGATCGCTACAACCTATATCAGAAAATAAGATAAAAGATACATTAAATAAATAGAAAAATATATTTTGAAAAATTTTAGTCATTTGAAAGCGTAAGCGTAAGTGTAGCGAACGTAAGCAATTTAAATTTTGCAATTATTTTTCTTTGGTGCAACGTGTGTATGCCGTATGTTCTTCTACCGTGTGAAACACACATTACCACGTGGTGGAACATGTTATAACGTGTATCGAAAAATGAGATAAAAGCATTGAGTAAGATAAAAAATACATTTCGGAAAATCTTAAACCCATTCTACAATAACTGTAAGAGTAGGCAATAAGACGTAAGCAATAAAAGTTGACCAAACGATTATTTATTCTTGAATTGTAAAAATCTTATTAGTCATAGGCATACTCCCAGGTAACACATACACGTTTTAGAAATGTTTTTTAAGCGTTTTTCCGAAACGTTTTATAACCGATTTCTAGAAACGTTTCTCATGAGTAAAAATATCCATTCGAAAAACGTTCGATGGAACGTTTCTTTCCGATAAAATAACGTTTCAAAAACTATTATAGAAACGTTTTGTTTTAATGATAAAGACATTTTAGATAAAGACATTTAAAATTCTTACTTTTCACGTCTTTTGAACGTGTTTATGACGTCTTTGAGACATGCGTGAGAATGTTCTAGAAGCTTTATGCATATACCATCTATGACGTCTATTCTTTTTCAAAGAAATTCCTGAACTGGTGCACATTCGTGCAATAAGTTAAGGGGGAATATACACCTAGCAGGGTCCAAAAAATCGATTTTTCAATTTTTACATTTTTTTTATGTTTAATATGTTAAGAATGTCTGGTGAAAATTTTAAGTGAAATTTCCAAAAAATTACAAAGTTATAGCCTAGAAAGTAAATGCATTCGTTGGACGGGCGCTGCGCCGCGTCGGGTCGCACAGGTAACAGCACGACGGCGACGCACCGCTCAGGTAGCACGGTCTAACCGTCCCTTCAGTCTTATTGTGCTCCGATCCATTGTGTTTCTTGGTATAACGGTATTTTATTGGTCTTGCATAGCCTGTCACTGTTATATTTTAAACGCAACGACCATCCTGACAGAAACTTAGCGTGCTTCGTCAGTAGCTTGCCGTTCGTGTATAGCTGTGCGTTAGAGCAAGTGCCGAAGCCTTCGTTTGTGAATAAAGTATTCAGGAGTAAAGATGGAAGAGAAAAAAAGTTTCTTCTAGAGAAAGCCACAGATCGGGGGAATTTCGGAAAGATCGCAAAAGGAAGAAAATGCCGCTTGAAAATCGATACGATGCAGAAAGAACTGAATTGAATGTAAATGCCAGTGCCAAAAAATTGAAGGGCGCACGAGACGTTCCAGTGCCAGAAGAATTAAGCATCGGATATCGAATTTTGAATTTTGTGATAATGTTTTCTGCTTTGTCAGAATGTATGAAATGCAAAACGTGCGGAGGTGACGTGCAGTTCAAATCAGAAAGCATCCGAAGACTGGGATTCAAAATTTTGGTTTTGCGTTCATCATGCCAGCCGTCTTCCATACCTTCGTACCCTTATATGGGCAATTTTTTACCATTATATACAGCTCCACAGACAGCAAGCCTGAACATAAATATTACCCCGAAGGCTCCAACTCGAGGTGCAAGTGACAACAAGCAAAAGCTAAAGGGGAACTGCGTAATTTTCGTCACGATTATTCTTATTCGGCATTACCGGACTCGGTTTTGAAGGTCATCAAACCAATATACGAAAACTTCAGTAAGGATACGTTGTTGGATCGCTGTATTGGTGATTATACGCAGAACAGCAACGAAAGCTTTAACCAATTAATTTGGAAGAGAGCTCCAAAAATGATGCACAGCGGGGCTGCAATTGTTGAAATTGCTGCGTACACAGTAACTTGCATATTTAACAATGGAGTCACATCATTACTACAAATAATGAACGTCATGGAAATTTTTGTTGGACCGAACGCACACATGTACGCTGCAGGCGAAGATGACCGCCGCATAGCGCAAGCCGAGGTATGAGCGCAAGAACAAACGAAAGAAGGACGACTACGGCGTCGACAACAAAATTTAGAAGATATGGGCGTACCTTCCACTTCGGAAAACCTATATTATGGACCAGGTATCGATGACTCTGTGTAAGTTGAACAAATTTCATAATTTATCCATTAAAATATTTTCAATCGCGTTTTTTCTCAAAACAACGTTTTTTAAACTGGTACCCAAAATATCTTGAAAACCACTGAACCGATAAACTTGGACTTTCTCGTGGTTATTGTACATAATATACATAATTATACATAATTATCTATCGTGTGTCATAGAATTTTTTTTTTGAAAATCGCTACGTTGAATTCAAGCGCCCGCCATTTTGTAAAAAATCGATATTTTTAAAATCAGCTATGACACTCCAAAGATAATAGTATCCATTTTCATTTCCTGTTTGATTTCCCGTTTTAGATGTTTTTTGACGACTTCCCGGTGAGAACCGTTTTGGAATATTTTTTTACGGCACTCCGTAGACGACTCCAGTAAAGTTGCAACAATTTTTAATAAAAAAAATTTTAAACATTCTTAAGAGTGTATATTTTTAACTACAAAAAAACCCGGACCCGATAATTCCAATAGTCCCCTGAAAAAAATTCCCAAAAATTACCTTCTTTTTTCGTTTCTAGGTGTATATTTCCCCTTAAAGTAAAACAAAATTGTACTTGTTTTGTACTCTAACTTAATTGCATTACTGATGTGCGCCAGTTCAAAAAGTTCTTCAAAACGAAACACGTCTAAATGTTCTTTTAAGGGGGTTGTCGTGAAATATAAAAATATTGTCGATTTCTCTAGACTTCGCGTATGTATTAATAAACCTTACATACATTACGTCACCAAATTTGAGATAGATATTCGTTTTCGAGATATTCATTGTGGAAGTTGCGCTTTTTAACATGGGCTCTTATGGAAAGGTCGCCGCAAGAGCCACATTTTCGCTTATAACATCTCCACCAAAACTGTCATTGTTTTGAAAAACTAATATGTTATTAATGATATTCAATAATATCGAATAGCAGAAACTCGTATAGAGCAATCCATATTCGTTGTTGAGATATTATAAGTAAAAGTACGTTATCATGATGCCTGAAAAATGCGCAAAGAGAAGTGCTGTGGTGACGTGGCAACGTTCACGGCTCAGCAGACATCGCGCGTAAATCACACTATATTCTTTGAGTATAGTGTGTACCGTCGAAATATATTTTTTTTCGTTTGTCAATAACATTATGAATTGACGAATTCCGGATTTTGCTGGCTACATAAATGAAAATTGAGGAGATTTATGCAATAGAAATCTTTTTGTTGAATTGATTTATAGTAACATTAGGTTATTCTGTCAAATCTGAAATTTTTTACACGCGTGCGCGGAGAGAGTACCTACATGGACAGGCCACGTCTATGTGTGCGTGTACAGTTGCTCTAGAAAATCCAGTCTTTAAAGTGGAGAAGGGGAATACGCGGAGAACCGTAAGCGCGCGTCTATACTTTTTGCCGATATTTCAGCACGACAACCCCCTTAATGGCCGTTTAACGTTTAGCAGAACATTTGATTTGCAACTGTTGGAAGTTTTTTAGGCTCAGATTTGTCCGATGACAAATAGATTAAGGCCAGTAGGACAAAATTAATTTAAGTAAATAAGTTGATATATGTGCGTGGATAAAATAATTTGTGCAATAGTAATTAGTGCAATATAAAATTAAATGTTTCAAAAAAAGATATTAAAGCTACTATAAATATATAGATAAAGCAAATTATAATTTTGAAAGAAAAAATTTAACAAATAGGTATTTTTGTTAACTGTAGAAACGTAAAAAATACGTTTCTTAAATCATGGTTTCAAAAACATTTTTGTTTAAACATTTTTTAATGGTTCTTTACGGTTATGTAATTATGTATACGTTCAAAAAACGTGTATGAAAATAATATGTGCTACCTGCTTACGCGTCTTACATCTACTTTTACGACTATTGTAGAATAAAACGTTATAGTTATTTAGAAATTAAGCGTAAGTCTGGCGAATGTGAGCAATCCAAATTGTGTAATTATTTTGTTCTTTTATTTGTGCTCGTGCACGTGTGTGCCACGTGGTAGTAGAAGAACACAGAGCTCCCGATATTTCAGATTTATAAAAGAACATTTTTCTACATTAAGGTAGTTCGATGATGAATGGCCGAAGTCAAAACAATGTTTATGATTTTTTTATTTATATGATTATAAAAAAATAGGATTACGCATCGCAAAGCTTCGTAATGACGTAAAAAGACCATTAGTAAGTAATTTTTACGTTGTAGAATAATATTTTGCCTGAAATAGATTAAAATAAAGTGTGTTTAAGGCTCCTGGTCCCTGAGTCGAGAACTCCGCGGTGACGGTGGCGACGTACCGTCGCGGTAGAAATAAGAACTATCTCCTCTCACTCTCTCCAATGGAGAATAAGCGAGAAATGTTGAGAATTGACACGTTGAGAATTCTTGCGTAGTATTTCCAAATAAAAAGATATTTGCTTAAAATAACACTACAGATCACTTCAGCACACTTCGAAAATACTTCGAGTTCTTCAGATTAGCAAGGAAGGTACTAAGTACGTTCAAGGAGTCTTTACCACTCTTTCCGAGTTGGCAGATCGCGTGTGTTTCCCCCCCCCCTCCCATGTCCCCCCCCCCATGGGATCGTACAGGCTTCGTATCACGTTCGTTTTACGGTTATTTAATAATTGTCAAGGAAAAGGGATACCAGCCCAAGTATTTTTGAAGTGTCCTGAAGTGATCTCAAGTGTTATTTTGTGCAAATATCTTTTTATTTGGAAGTACCACGCAAGAATTTTCAACGTGTCGTTTTCTCGCTTCTGACGTCACGATTCAACATGGCCGCGGCAGGTACCCAGGAGCCTTAACGCGTCGCTTGACTAGTTTTCAACTTTAATTATTAATTTAAAAAAAACTGTACGGTGGATCGTGTTTATCTTCAACTATAGGCTTTCTCACAGTGTCTTCTTTCCATCGATATATATTGTTCGGACATTTTTGGTAAAAGATTTTTCGCAAACTCGTGTTATTCATAGGAAAATAACCTCTTTTCCTATTAGACCAATGTTAAAATCATTAAAATCACTTAATTTTGAAATTTAATATCTTGAGAACGGGACGGTGAATTATCTTTTTTTTTGGGCTTAATCGATTCAGGAAAGTTCCTTCTTTCGATATGAAAAATAAAACCTATCACTTTTGGCAAAAGTTGTTTCATCATCGAACTACCTTAACAAAATTAAAAAATAACTGTTATTTTCATTAAAATAATTAATTATTTAATAATGATATTCAACACACACATGCAGACTATGTAATAATTTCAGTACTAGCAATGCGAATAGAAGCAAGATAAACTTATTGTTAGATTATACATGTAATCTTAACGCTATAATTATTAATATGTATAATATTATAGTGCATTTTAGCATATGCTAAAAAAGAAAGGATTATTATTTTCCATATTTTTTGCATTTTTTTAGAGAGACGACATGACAACCCACAATAAATCTTTAAATTGCGAGAGTTGTAGTCGATATCCTTACATCGGCAGAGTTTCCGTAGGAGAAAAGGATAATGTTGACTTTGTCTATCAATTTGTGAAGAAAGTATATGTTACCACGAATAGAAACCATCATAATTTTAAAAGCATATTCTATACTGCCCCTGACATAATTGGACCACTCAATTATGGCGCAAAATTTCATTTACCATGTTCTTTTGGAGGAAAAGATGTATGTGTATTTCCTAGTATTATCTGTTATTGTCCTGTACAAAGTAATCGCTATCTATAAATTTATGTTACAAGATTTTCTATTTGACACATTTCAATTTTCTAATGTAGCCGAGAAAGTATGGTTTCGATATTTCAATATCTCCGTGGCAAAGCAAAGATTTAATGAGAACGATTATTGATCGTACTCCATGGTATACATGGGACCATATGACAAACGAAAATAGTTATATTGGTATGTAATATTCGAATCAATAAATAAGAAATTGTTAAAGAAGATACGCTTTTGTTGAGAAAAAAGTATAATTATATTTTCTATTTTTAAGATATCGAGTTTCATGAAGCTGTATATCCAGTCAGAGTCTCTATTTACGAAATATGTAATCCTGGAAGCGTAATTCAAATTTTGGCTCAAGATTCCAATAATCACTGGATTCAGTTGTGGGTTGAATCGTCTCAGATTGTACCCTCGAAATCGAGATTATTTTCTCCACCGTTATCGCATCCGTGCGACTTCAAAACTAAAATGCTCAGACTAGTGTTTAAGGACAGCTCACGTGATACAAAACTGGGTGCTGTGATGGTTATCGGTACATCAAATTTGATTCTTCCTAGAAATCCTAACGAGAGTTTAAGTAATTTGTTAAAAAGAATTAACAGCATGTATTCCCCACACCACGACGATGTTGATAATTTAACAGCAGATTCAAAAAGTGCACACTTGGATATAGTTCATCTGCAACGAAATTTTCCTGAATATTGTGCTATTTATAATAGGTATTACTATTGTACATTAGATAATATTTAAATCTTTTTTCCCTGTTAATAATGAAAATCAATTTGTTCCGATGATATTTGCAGCGAAATAGGAAGGATTAATTATACAAGTAATTTGAAGCACAAAAAGGCATCTCAAGAGGTAATCCCTGGATATGTGCAACCTCTTGGACAGGACTCGCGTCGTATTCTATTGAAAAGTTATAAGGAGCCATCACGTTGCAGTTTATCTGCGCTTCCTGTAAAGTATTCTAAGAAGTCTATTTTTCATCATAATATTTATTGCAATGACATTTTACTTTAAGTGTTAAAGTATTTATTTTGTATTATATTAATTATATTTTATTTTTACAGAATGAAATGCTACTAAAAATATTTAAATACTTAGATTTGGTAACATTATGCCGCATGAATGAAGTAAATAATGGGCGCTTTGATATTTTAACGCGGGATCCTCTACTCTATACACGTTTGAACATGCGATATATTACCTCTGACAAATATATGTGCGATATATTTTGTTATTTTACACCTAGATGTGAATATTTGCAACAATTAGATCTTACAGGAAGCTACTTTGATGTTGATAATTTCGTGAACTTTCTTCATAATTGCGGCAAACGTTTAACGCATTTAAGATTACGTAACTGTTACTGCCGCATGCATTTTAAAAATCCTGTCCTACTTGAAATTTCAGAGACATGCAAAAATTTGAAAGGTATATGCATATAGTGTATGTATATAATTGTCAAAATTATGGGTAAACTGCATAACAACTAATACAAATTTTTCTTAGAATTGGACCTAAGGTATAATTGTACTGGCATAGACGACGAAGGATTTTCGTATCTCGAAAGGCTAAATAATTTGGAACATATAGACTTGTGTGATACACATATAAGAGCTGAACGTCTTTGCAAAATACTACAAAATAATCAACGGATGCGTGAGTTACAATCGCACTGTATAAATGACGCAGTTTTAATAGAATTGGCAAATTCGTGTCGTGACTTAGAAGTATTATATTTACTGTACGCACGTGGTCTTACATCTCAGGGTATTAATGCTCTCGCTAACTGTAAGAACTTACAAAAAGTGTCCCTTAATCTGTAAGTGTGTGCTACAATTTCTTTTAAAATACACTTTATTGTATTCTTTATTGAAATTTGTTTGCTTCTCTTGCGAACATCTTGAAAAAGTTACATGAATTTTTTGTTCGCAATTAAAATACTGTACTAATTATAGGATTTTTGTTACAGAGACGAATACCCAGTTACTAATGACAGCTTATTTAGATTACTTTCTTCTTATCAACACTTGCAAGAAATTTATTTGTTCGATGCAGTTCTCACTGATCACCGGTTGAAATTACTAGCGCAGTGCAGGCACTTGAAAAAGTTATATCTTTCTCGACCGATGTTTGACCGTGATATACCTGATATTAATTGGTCTGTTATTTTTAAACAATGTCTTAAACTGCAGGAGTTTTATCTCTGTTACTGTAATATAAGTGATCGATTGGTTAATCAATGGAAAGAGAGATATCCGCATGTATCCGTCTATATATACGAGTATACGGACTTGGTTAGAGGGCGCGTGTGTGAATGGTAGCGGTGAAAGTGTGTTGCGTAATTTTAGCTTTGTTTCTGGGTTTAAAGATTAGTATGGGGCAAGTAGGGATAATGGAAAGATAGGGTGTAAGTAGGGAATGTGATGTGAATGAAGGGAGATAGTGGGATGCAAGTAGAGAAAAGTTATAGAAAGGTATGTAGAGACCGTGGTGGGATGAGGTTATGGTGATGAGTCGGTTGGGCGGTATAGGCGGGAAAGGTAACGTATAGGTAATGTAGGTAAAGTAGGGAAGGTTTCGATCGATGATTGTAAAGAAGATTGTATGGTAAATGATTAGCTAAGGAGTTTTCGGCCGTAAATTATGTATAGGTTAAGAAGGTTGAAAA
Source organism: Temnothorax unifasciatus (assembly GCA_030770225.1). Taxonomy (NCBI): domain Eukaryota; kingdom Metazoa; phylum Arthropoda; class Insecta; order Hymenoptera; family Formicidae; genus Temnothorax; species Temnothorax unifasciatus. The sequence goes on along the minus strand of JASTWK010000528.1, from coordinate 15,625 downwards.
GTTGACAGGTGGAACTCAGAACACATGTAAATCTTAGATTGGAATAAATGTTAGACTAGGAAATATAGGATTAAGAATAAGAAGAGGAAGAAGAGGCAAAGGATAGAAAACAGAGGAGTGGACAAGAAGTAGGGGAATGAAGCGCTGTTATAGAAGAAGATATACGAAACAAGGGAGGATTAAATGCGAAGGGGATTATCGAAGAAGGAAAAAGAAAAAGCAGTCGAAAATCTCTCGAGTTCCGTGCCAATGGAGATGGATGGAAGAAAGGTGAAATAAAGCTAGGACACAAGGTTGGGCGGGCCTAGAGGTGTTCCAGGAAATGGAAAGTAAAAGAAGATAAGCATAGCTGAGGAAAGGTTTGCCAACGAAGAAGAAGAGATGAGATGAAAAGAAAAAAGGAAAGGAAATGTAAAAGAAGATGGAAATAGGAAAAGGAGCCAAGAGGACACGCAAGGCTTGGTGAGATAAGGAAAGGAAGAAGAAGAAGAAAATGCGGAAGGAGAAAAATAGGAGGTATGGATGTGACGGTATAATAAAGAACGCAGCAGTTTTCTGGAAATATTAGAATCTTTGGATGGCATGGAGGCAAATCAAGGTATATTAATTAATTATGCATCGGTAGATAGGAGGCATGAGAAGATAACTAGAGAACGAGCGTAAATGTAGCTTCGGTGGAAACGAGAGAAGAAGGGCTGGGAGGCAATTTACTGGGAGTGAATGAGGAGCAGTGTCGAGGAATTTGAGTAATAAGGAAGAGGAATGGAGCGACCCGAGGATACAGAAATGATTCGTGTTAAATTAGGAATGAATTCAAAAGATCAGGAAGATTATTGGAAGATAAAGAAGAGGAGGTAGGGGCACATAGGGAGGTGTGATGAGTTTGGAAGGGCTGAGGACATAGGATAGCATTAGTTAGGTAGTAGGAGGTTTGATATTAGTTAAGTTTATTATATGTATGGTAAGATGAGAGAATTGCGTTAATATTTGAAGGTAAAGGTAAAGAATTATATATTAAGATGTGGTTGAAAATCAGAAAATAGTTGTAATATTAAGGTAAAGGTAGGGAATAAAGAAAAAGAGAGAATTAGGTTTTGGATTAGAAAGTTCATAGAGAATTTGCATTGATTTAGAATTCAAGTTTTATAAGTAAGTTTGTATAAGTTTCAGGATGTATTAAGAAATGTTATTTTAGAGATAAAACGAGATATGAGTCGAAAGGAGATTATAGGAAAGGAGATATGAGTCGAAAGGAGATTATAGGCATTAGTTAGGTAGTGTGAGGTTTGTTATTAGGTAAGTTTAGGCAGGTTTATTATTTGTATTGTAAGATGAGAGAATGATAAGTTTTATGATGCAAGGAATGTTATTTTAGAGACAAAGCAAGACATGAGTCGTAAAGAGTTGCAGGAAGAATTTAGATTTAAAAGAAATAGGAAGAAATAAAAGGAATATCGAATATAGGAATATTAATATTGTTGCGCGTTACGTTAGGATGGTATGTGTGCGTGTGTGTGTATAGGCGAATAATGTTCGTTTCTTGGCAAAAGATTGCTGAAGCGAACTAGGTTTTCGTGTTAAAGATGAGTTTAGGTAATGAGTTTTAACGTGCAAATAATAGGTTTAGTTGTGTTAGGGTTTTAAGGGAAGGTTTCTTTTTGGTATGGAAGAATTTTAAAAGTATAGAAAAGTATGGAATAAAGAATTAACAGTGCCACGCGCTAAGTTTTAAAAGTTGGTATGAGTGTGTTTAAGGTCTATTGTAAACCAAGTCCATTTCATGGCTTTGTATAGCTGAAATTAAATAAATCTATATACGAGTATACAGACTGATAATTTGAATAGTTTTTGTTTGACGGCCTTAAGAATGAATGTCTCGAACAACAGAACAAATAAATATAAATTCTGTGAAATTGTATCGATGAATTATGTCGAGTTTTATTAATTGAAGCACTTCATGCTTATACTTTTATGCAAATTTCTGTGCCTTAAAGATGAATAATTGAAGGTTTCCTTCCGTATTATTTCTCAACGTTACTTGCTTTTTATTACTTTATAGACATATTTGTACAGTCCCATTACCTAAAAGGGTTCTGTTTAGATAATTAATATCCTATTTTATTAAAATGATTAAGTATAATTATCTTTTTATCCTTTCTCTCTCTCTCTCTCTCACTCTCACTGTGTGTGTGTATGTGTGTGTGTGTGTGTATGTATGCGCGTACGCACGTGTGTACATGTACGTATCTTTATAATATACCACAATTGTATTATTTATATAATACAGTTTCTATATTATGTTTACATTACAACTTATAAATCTATAAAATATAGTTATATATTTACAAGGATATTAAACAATAAGTATATTTAAAACATTTGATAATTCATATAAAGAAAAGAAAAAACGAAATTTGAACAAAACCCCTGTTAGAGGGATGCATTACCTAACAGGCAATTTGCATATTTGCATAAGAGATTGCAAAATTGCTGGTGAATTTAATGTGGATGTATTTCTTTGCTTTTATACATAAAAATGCTTTATATCATATTAATTTATTTCAAAGCCTACGTTACAAGTGTATTTCAATCAGAGGACCTAAATGTGAAATTATTTGATCTTTGTAATTCAAGAATATATATATATATATATATATATATTTTTTGTAATTTGTTTGATCGCGATGACAGATTTGATCAAATTCAAGATTTTTGGAGAGATACACCCTTATGGAAAAATACACTCAACGTCTTAAAGTTGGGTGTAATTTCGGACCGCCAATTGAAGATTAACCAATCAAAGATGTTGAAATGATGGTTAACCTTCATTGGCGGTCCGAAATCACACCCAACTTTAATAGTTAGGGAGCTGGTGGCCAAATCGATATATGATTTGTTCATGTTTCATATCGATAGGGATTAAAGTTTAGATCAATACGAATCGATTTGGTCCAGTCAATTAAGGTCGTACGTCGCTGCGTTTCTGCGTTACAGCGCTTTAAATTTGTAAAAAAAAGGGGGGTACTAAATCATTTGTTCATGTCTGCCTCTGGGGCTGATGGTCAAAATTATCCTGAAAACAAAGAAAATCCATGAGGCAGACATCCAGGGCTCTGCATTATCACGGGACGTAGTTGTAAAAATGTAAAAAAAAAAAGCTCTACTAAGTCATTTGTTCATGGTTCTAGTTGCGTTCATTCGATTCATTATGACTCCCTGAATACAAAAAAAATTTGGCAGACATTTTGCTCACTGATTTTGAGCTGTACAATTTTTTGAAAATTAAAAATGAGGGATTATAATCACAACCGGTGATAGCGTGAAAACCAGGCAAGGAACTACAAATCAAAGGTCCCACCTTCGAATAAATTTGCGAAACATCAATATAGCGACGTGTATTGCCAGTACCGAAATCGATCCAAATCTTGAGAGAGCTCTGCAGAAATTCCATATTTCCGAGCATGATAATCAAGACGTCAGTATCAGCGCAGCGTATGACGACATTGGCGCGTATTTGAATTTGGCAAGCGTGATAAATGATTTTGGTGTCGGCTTCTTCGTGCATGTCACAAGATAAATTTTCATTTATTGTCCGAATCACATGCTCATTTTCAACGCGGAATTCGTAGCATTTGTCATGGTTAATATATTGCTATATCGAAATGTTTTCAGTTTTAATTCTGTTCGTGTTCGTGTAAACCATATATAATCTTACAATGTTATTCATTGCAAAGAAAAATTTATTTGCGTGAAGTAAATAGATTTAGATAAAATTACTGGGAATAAATAAAAAATTATAGCCATGTTACTACTATTACTATTATTATTATATTATCATGTTATTACTAGTACAGCTTTTTCATACCTCACAGATTCGTCCTCCAATGCCAAAGTTTCTACCTGCTAATATGTAACATTAATTATTTTCATTGATAATTTGTAGACGTAGAATTTTTCACTTGTAGCTTGGCGCGAGCCTCGAGTTTTTTAAAAAAATATTCAAATAGTCTGCCTTTGGAATATCAGAGGCCTGGATGTCTGCCTCATCGATTTTCTTCTTTTTTATAAGAAATCTAAACATCAGTCCAAGAGGCAGACATGAACACATGATATAGCACACCTTTTTTTTTAACATTTTTGAAGCGCTGTCAATTGACAACGCAGAGGCAACATGCTGGCAGACCATTTTTCTGTGGTCCTCCATATTGTCTTTAATCGAACAATTTAGGTCTGCCAAGTGAACACTTCATATACACTTTTTTAAATCATAAAAAAAGATTTAAAAAATGATTACTACAAAAGTCAGAGCCCTGGATGTCTGCCTCTTCGATTTTCTTCGTTTTCAGAAGGATTCTGAACATCAGCCTCAGAGGCAGACATGAACAAATCATATAGTACACCCTTTTTTTTTAACAAATTCGAAGCGCTGTCAATTGACAACGCAGCGCTACCATGGTGGCAGACGCGGTCCTTAATGTTTCTTATGGTACAATTATCACTATTAATAATGTCTGCCACATGAACAAATCATATAGAAATTTTGGCCACCAGCTCCCTAACTATAAGACGTTGAGTGTATTTTTCCATAAGGGCAACATATTCTTTTTTTCATCTATTTAAAAATTTTGAAATAATTTCTCCATGTACTATTAATATGATTGGGCTACTTGTATTAAATTATATTAGCCATATCCATATTAGCTGTATCCAATATAGGCAATACATTCTTCGAAAGTAATACCCAGTGAGAAATGATGATCAAAAAGACATTGAATTGACGTTGAATTGATGCCTTTTTGACACAAAAAACATCGATTCAACGTCAATTCGACATCGATTTGACGAATCATTTCTCACTGGGTAACAGAAGAGATATAATTAATAAAAAACAAATGGAAACAATTTTATGTAATGTAACATTAATATGTGTTTAAAAAAATATCAGAGATTTGCATTTGCTGTCAATATCATTCTGCTGTCACGTTCTTTTGTGTACTATATGAAATTTTATATATGAAAACTGTACTGTATTATTTATTGGTTGTTGTAATATCAATATAAAAATAAATTATGTAATTAAATCGCGTTTTACTTATATGGGCCTAATCTAAATGCATACCCAGTAAGCAAGGAACATTAAATTAACGTTTAGAAATATTGACTTTATGTGTATTTTTTAAACGTTTTTTAATAATATTATACATATATTTGAAAAATATTATTTCGTAATATGATTTTTCTGAATGTTGTTAAAATATTTTAAAAACGTTACAGAAAATATTTTTCAAATGTTACTCTGACATTTATTTGAGATCAATGCAACAGTTCAAAATTCCTTGTAATTTGAACTTGGAAATAACGTTGGTAGTATATTAATTTTCTGTTGTTAGAATGTTATTGTTTTATATTGTGCGCAACGCTTATTGCGACAGCCATGATGCGTACATTATCCTACCCCAAGGAGAACAGAAAGTCAAGAAATAGTCACAATGACGTCAAAATGACGTCAAAATATAATCATTTTAGGAAAGTCAAGGTGACATCATTTCATATATCCAAGAGGATAATAATGTGACTTTTTCGTGACGGCGTCGTGACCTTTCAGTGACTTTTATCAATTCAGTGCAAAAGGCTTTGGTCCATTCTGAACCCTCTTTTATCGACAAAAGTGCATTAAATATGGCTTCTCAGGTGATCTCCAAGTCACTCGTAGATGCACTTTTATCGATAAAAGTGAGTTCAGAATGCACCTTTGTATCACAGGCAGTCAAGCCCATCGCACATGAAATTGCATAGGCTGCATATGCATAGTATAATACCGCTAAACCAAAGAGTAAGACGCCATATTGATTTACATAAGATGCTTATTGGTCCAGCGGTTTCATGCTTTGCATATGCAGTCTATGCAATTTCATGTGCGATGGGCTTAATACTTTTCTATAAGGATTTAATAAATTAATTAGTAAATTATTATTTCAAAAATGCAGTTTTTATTTAATTTAGAAATGTGTGAGATTAATAATATATTTTTATATAATATATACCCAGTAAGCAAGGAACATTAAATTAACGTTTAGAAATATTGATTTTATGTGTATTTTTTAAACGTTTTTTAATAATATTATACACATATTTGAAAAATATTATTTCGTAATATCATTTTTCTGAATGTTGTTAAAATATTTTAAAAACGTTACAGAAAATATTTTTTAAATGTTACTCTGACATTTATTTGAGATCAATGCAACAGTTCAAAATTTCTTGTAATTTGAACTTGGAAATAACGTTGATAGTATATTAATTTTCTGTTGTTAGAATGTTATTGTTTTATATTGTGCGCAACGCTTATTGCGACAGCCATGATGCGTACATTATCCTACGATGCGTGAGTGCGTATACATGCGTGTGGATCGAGCAGTGCGGAGTGCTCTTTATTTACAGTATATTTATATATAAGTAAGTATAAACTATTATATTCTAAAAGTTGTATATTAATAATAAGAACTCAATTAACCATACGTGCTATGAATAATTGATATGATGATCTATAACCTATAATTTAGGTTAACTATAAATAACGTTCTTTGGATGGAATTATATTTGCTATTTTCTTGCAATTTACTGCCGATTATTTTCAGCTGTTTGAGCTCGTCAATATCATGAGCAGAGACGCACGCTTGTCGCGACAGCCAATCGGAAGCAGTAATAATTCTGGAGACTGTAGTGGCATTATTTTACATACGTATGATGCGTGAGTGTGTCATATATACGTACGTTTGTGTTTGTGCTGTCGAGCGTTTATTTTAATTGTATACAACATTTTTATATCTGTAAGTAATTAATATTTTCTAAAACTTGCGTATTAATATGATAAGAACTTAATTATCTATATGTGCCCTGTAAATAGGTAGCTGGTGATTCAAGATGTATTTTTCGACCTATATAAGAGAGAGATTTACAGAAGAAAAGAAATATACCAAAGTATTAAAGATCGAACATATTCTTGATGTAATCGGGTCACGAGGCTGACTGCTACGTGCCTCAGATTGTTCGTATCCGTATTCGATTTTTTTATTTGAAAGATGAGTTTTATCCTAAAACCTTCCATTAGGATCAGTGACCTTCACCAAAGATATTATATTGTGATAAACTGAAAATGTAATACATGGTATATATTATTTCTAAATAAATAAAACTTTTTTAATGATAATTAGTGAATTATTCCCCAATGCAGATTAGTATATAACAGGCCTGGGCAACTTCGAGCTCCGGAGCCACGACACTCCCCTACTTTCCGTGGATAGAAAAGAAGTGTCGTGGTTCTGGAGCTCAAAGTTGTCCAAGCCTGGTCTATAAAAGCAATCTAAATATTAATTAGACAATAAATATTGAGATATTTTATTACTATTGCATATTTATTGAAAACATGTTGCCTGTAATAGAAATAAAACATCAGTAAGAACTTTAAATAAATGTTAAAATTAATATTACGGTAATCTTAATATAATATTGTAATAAAGTTGATGGTACATTTAAATTTTTATCTCAAAAACATTGCAGGAATAATAGAAAAACGTTAGCACAATGTTATTTGCAACGTTATGGCACTCCCATTTCAACATTACTGAAATTTCGGAATCGTGGTCAAAGTATGTTCATAATGATGTTCTATACAACATTAAGAACTACATATTTAACAACATTACAAGTTATAGAATATCGTTGCAATAACATTGTAATAATGATTTTTTGCTTACTGGGTAGTCAAAACCTATGTTTTAAATTTAGAACGTATCAAAAAAGTTACTACATTAGCAAAAAATAAACATATTTCACAAGAATATTTCATATAATATCCACTTTAAGGGGTAATATCACTTTGTGTTCACTAAAAGTAGGGTCATTTTTTTGAATTTATTATAAAAAAATGAAAAGATTTATTAATATTCGGGTTTTTACATATAAAAGTACAAGTCTTAAGGTACATAAAAAATTTTTTCACAATTTTATAATATCAAAAATATTAATTGAGTGAATATACATTTTTTAAGAAACTAAGAGCCTTAATTTAATCTAAACATTTATCATAATAATTTAATACTGCTTTCAAGAAATAAACTCGATCTAAACATTTATCATGATAATATCCACTCGAATCTACTGCAATCACGATGATGCAGTTCTTTTCTTCACTTCGAATGTCCTCAGAATATTTTAAATTGCAATGCCCAACGTCTATAACATAACCTCGTGACAAATATTTTCATGTGACTAAGGCTGCATTCCGAAATTTACTGCCAGTACTGAAACGTGAACTGTAGTACATAACCTATAGAACAGTCATAACTTTTCGGAATAAATATCTACTTACTATGAATAGCAAACAAAAGTTTTGGATATAGTTCCGAATGACCCTTGCTCCCGATCGACTTAAAACTTTACAGATAAGTTGTTTTCGATGTAAAAAATGAATTCCGTGTGGTCCCAACTTCAAGAAATAAAAAAAATTTTTTTTTATAATAACATTTATCGACTAAAATCGATTCTATAAACCAATCCTGACCCAAGGCCCGCTTGGGACGTTGGCTTTAACGAGTTGAACACTTTGTAAAGCAGGTCATCTAACCCAACCCGACCTAGGCCCGCTTGGGACGTTGGCTTTAACGAGTTGAACACTTTGTAAAGCAGGTCATCTAACCCAACCCGACCTAGGCCCGCTTGGGACGTTGGCTTTAACGAGTTGAACACTTTGTAAAGCAGGTCATCTAACCCAACCCGACCTAGGCCCGCTTTGTAAAGCGCGTCATCTAACCCAAACCGACCTAGGCCCGCTTGGGACGTTGGCTTTAACGAATTGAACACTTTGTAAAGCAGGTCATCTAACCCAACCCGACCTAGGCCCGCTTTGTAAAGCGCGTCATCTAACCCAACCCGACCTAGGCCCGCTTGGGACGTTGGCTTTAACGAGTTGAACACTTTGTAAAGCAAGTCATCTTTTTTTTTTTGTTTTTTTTTTGTTTCTCGTAGGAGGAGAGAAAATGCCTCGCGCATCCCCGGGCCCCGGCACCCGGGGTATGTGGGGCTTGCACCCACTAAAAACTCTCCCCCTGAAACACCAAGACAGGACCACAGTCACGACACGCGGGAGACACGAGGTATTACATCACGTGACGAGACGGTCCGTGCAAAAGCCCAGAACACTTAAAACAATTATACAAGGACACACGGAGGTCTGACCATGAGAGCGTTTCAGTCCCAGAACGAAACGGCCCCTAGTCGAAGAAAAACAAACCAGTCGTGACTGATCGTTCGACCACCTCGGAGGATCCCCGTGATACTAACCGCGGGTAGTCATATCACTGGGGAAACCTCTTCATCGGCTGCGGGGCAGTTCGTCCGGGAAGTCCACGCTCCCATAACGAAGTACACAGGACGTGTACAAACAGAGCGAAACAGGAAACCTCCTATCCGGAGGAGGAATCCACAAGAAAGAGGGATACCCACCACCAACGAACACAAGAACACACAGGCCCAGACCCGTGTTAGTAGGGGGGGGCCAATACGGCCCATTAGTAAAGACCGCAGCCCCCCCCCCCACCCACCACCCACCCGAAGGAGGGAGGAAGGGAGAGAAAGGGGAGCGGAATAAAAATGGTAAGGGAAAGCCAACACCGCCAGGAGAGAGGGACCCCCCCAGAGGACGGCCACCCGCGGACCACCGCCACGAGGGCTACCACCGAATCCGCCGCATAAACGGCGGAGGTGGAGCCCGAAAAGCGGCGAGCGGAGAACCACGGCCGACCAACCCCAAGGGAACCCCCACCCCGGCGGCGCAGCCCCCCAATTAGAAAAGACCAACCAGGGTCACTCCCAGCCAATCCCCCCCGAGAGGCGACAGGCGCCGACCACCCCCAGCCAGCCAAAACCCCCCAGGGATCCGGGAGCGCCGCACAAGTCGGCGCGCCGGACCCCAAGAGGAAGGCGACCACCAGGGCGGCCGGCGCCCACCGCCCCACAGGGGGGGGGAGGGCAGCAGGAAGCAAAAAAGAAACCGTCCCAAAGGGCAGGCAGCACACAACAAGAGAGAGGGTCAATTACCAAAAAGTTAAAGACCCCCAATAAAGAAGCAAGAACACACACGGCGCAGAAACCAAGCAAAAAATCGCACGCAGAAAACGCAGAACGCAAACGCGAAACGCAAGAAAATCGCTCATTGTACAAAAATACGCAGCAAACCAAAGCTATCGGGAAGCACGCCGCAACAGGTTCCCATCCAAGGCCTCCTGCTGACGCCGTCTCTCGTCCTCTTCCTTAGTGCGGAGAACGCGCTCCGCGAAGACTGAGAAGGCCTTCCAAGCCTCTTGAGATTGACACATAATGGTCACGAGCGTCGGGAGATCCAAGTTCTGGCCGACGACCGCCGTCAACTCACCCCGTTCCAAGTTCCAACGATCGCAAACCGCCAGAGTATGCTCGGCAGTATCCACATGTGAATTGCAATAGCGGCAAACGGGTGTATCCTCACGTTGAATACGATGTAAGTAAGATCCGAAACACCCGTGTCCCGTGAGGAATTGGGTGATCCGGAAAGTGAGGAACCCGGTACGACGGTCGATCCATTCTTCAAAGCAGGGAACGATAGCGTTCCTGGTACGTTTGCCGGGTAAAGTCTCATTCCGCATATAAGTCAGCCAGCGAGTCCTCAGAGCAAGCAGCTCCTCATCACGAATCTCGGAGGGAGCATCTGTGTAAAATTCTCCGGCAATCTTGAGGGCTCTTATACGCTCGTATACCCTGGCCACAAAGTCCGCATAGAGGTGTATAGGCGGAACGCGCGCAAGCAGAGTAGCCGCAGCATACGAGACAGTGCGGTACGCCATAACAGTGCGGAGAGCAATCAAGCGCACCGCACGCCGAAGTAAAAAATGTGGAACGCTTCACGATTTTGCGTGTCATCCTTGCGCAGGGGCCATGCTAATCTTCTCTGTATCGTTCCAATTTTAGTATATGTACTGCCGAAGCAAGTACAAAGCAGGTCATCTAACCCAACCTGACCTAGGCCCGCCTCGAGGCGGTAATTTGGTATGTTACTGTAAAAGTGATAGATTCGATAATTATACATAATTACCGGTAATTATATATAATTATCGAATTTATCACTTTTACAGTAACATATATATCATATAGAATCGATTTTAGTCGATAAAAGTTATTATTAAAAAAAAAAAATTTTTTTTATTTCCCGAAGTTGGGACCAGTGATGCCACAAATCGGCCTCCGTCGCATACGCACACAAGTCTCGCGCCCTGTCGGTGTGTCGGGCAACGTCGGGCAATACGAAAGAGACGGATATATGATTTTCTGTCTCTTTCGCTCTTGCAGAATTCGAGTCGCGCGACGCGCGGCGATCCGACGCGACGTTTCAGTCGGTAATTTTTCCGTAGGGTAAGGCGTGCGCGTAATATTGTATCATAGTCGATAATTTCATTTATTTAACATTATATATAAAAATTTAAATAATTGTTGTTAATTTTTGTAGAAAAAATATTAACAATCCGCAATTAGCAATATCCGTTATATACGTGTATACAAGAATTAGGTATCTTTAATTATTCATTAAAAAATATTAATAAATCAGAAGCACTGCTCATTCTATCTTTTTACACTCAATCTCCCTTCGAAATACGTCCCATTCCATTTCCAACATAGCTATATAGAATTATAAAAATAATGAAATCCACTCTTGGCCAACGTGTACGTTTTTTTTTTTTTTTTTTTTTTAAATAATATCTTGTAATAAATGTGTTATTAATGTATATTTAAAATTTTCTTAACAAAAATAAAGGCAAAATTTAAATAATTTTATTTTTAATTCAGATCGATATTCCTATTGTATTTGTATTTCATGAATGTACGACGTACATGTTGTTGCTCGACAGAAACCGCGAGAAGGTGGTGGTCTCTTCCATCATGAGAAAAATTTAAACAATTGTTGTTAATTAATAAAATATACATAGAAAATAACATTCTAATGCATACAATTATAATGTATATATTGTCTAAGAATATATTCAAGTATTAATATTATTACAATATTAAACAAACAATTGTTTATATTTCCTAACTAGGCGTATTATTATATAGTATGTACAGTAGAAAAAGAAAAGCTGCAGACGAAGGACCAGCAACTTCGTCAGCACTATATAAAGTTAGTGAACTTTAATCCCTTTATAATACCCTTAAATAATAGGGTATTATAATAGGATATATTTATAATTAAACAACTAGCAATCTACCTACATACATCTTTATTAATCAATCAGGTAATTTGTAATGTCACATATTCGGCGATTTTGGAAACATTCCTCGATCCATTTACATTATAAAATATATAACTTGTGTATACATATAAGAAATATAATTGCAACATATTTTCCCGTCCCACTTAACACAGACTGCGGACTGTCGGATATAAAAATGTCAAGTATCCGGTGTGGTTAAAAAATATGTTGCAAAGCACATACATGCTTCACCCAACTTGCAACATATATAGCACACATCATTCACACATTACAATTAAATACAATGACCAGAAAACAACAGAGATAAAATACAATTTATTTACCATGGATCGCTATGTATTTATTTTTTGCACGTAATAATCCGAGCAAAATAAATTATTTCTCATATTTGCTGTTTCCAAAAAATTATGTCTAATATTTCAGATTTTGCGGTGTTTCATCGCAGTGGATAAATTGTACTATCACTAGGTGTTGTTCTTGGTTTAGAATAAGACGTTTCGTGAATATTTCAATTTACTTCATCACATGACGAGTAACGCCTGACGAATTGCTAAATCAAGAACGACGAATTCTCTTCAATTCGAGAACCAAATCTAGTAGTTAAGCTGTATGTTTGCTGCAAAAATTATTTTCGTTACTTTTTAATATATGTATATGTTATTCCGAAAAATTAGGAAATGCTTTCATCTCACCAACAAATGTCACGTTTTTCATCGCTGTAATCAGTGCAAGAAAGAATTGAGCAATTTGAAAATAGCACTTTAAAGAGCAAATCTTTTGAAAAGCGCTTTTACAAATGGTTAAAACCTTTCCCACGAAACTGTACCTTTTCAAATAAGAGAGTACCTTATCAAATAATTCTCTTCCTGAAAAATGACCATTTTCAACGCAATCAATTATCTTACTTGATAATTTTCTTCCACGATGCGCATTGCAATTATATCGGAAAGTTGAATTTTGAAACATAAAAGGGCGCGTGGGTTGTAAATTGCGTTCTACATTATTAATACTGTAAGTATTAAATCAAAAAATATTTTTTGTTTAATATTGTTGCACACATCTTAAAGTATATTAATACATTGAAACTTTATTTTTAATGTTGTTTTTTTGTAAAACATGATTTTCTTCATTGAAATTTGTTTCTATGTGAGATGTAGAAAAAGGAAGCCTGGGGCTCGATTCTTGAATTCATTCGCAAGAAAAACGCGCAAATTTTGCTTTTATAGAAATCTTGCAAGTTGATTGGCTAAAAGTCATTCAATAGCCAATCAACTTGTCACTTTCCTGCAAAAGTTGAATCGAGTTGAATCGAGTTCCTGGAATGTAAAATACATCTCATGCGCACACTGGGAGATTGATAAAGATTTACGTAATAATATGGGCCGGTATCGCAGTCTCCGATTAATGTGATTCTCCGATTAAACTCACTCTTCGTCTCTTTCTAGGAGGATAGTTAGAAAGAGATGCAGAGTGAGTTTAATCGAAGGATCACGTTAAATCGGACCCCTATCAAGTTAGCCCCCCCACCATCGCAAAAAAAATCCGCACCTATTAAAAAATTTAGTGCTATTTATGTGCTAATTTGTTGCTCTAGTCCGGATTTTGTTGCTCAAACCGTTTAGCAGGAAATCGCGATCGAAATGGGTGGGGCCAGCTTATCGTCAAGCTAGCCCCCCCCATAATGAAAAACCCATATAGAGTGCTCAAATCCAAAAAACAAATACACCAGAATTTGTTGCTTTTTTGTTGCTCCAAGATAGCGTGAAAACATTTTTGAAATATAACGTTTTTTTAGAAAATACGTATATCCGAATACTTAACAGACAGCACTATATTGACTACATCTTAAACAACGTTATATTTCCAAAATGTTTTCACGCTATCTTACAGCAACAAAAAAGCAACAAATTCTGGTATAAACGTTTTTTCGATTTGAGCACTCTATATTTTTTTTTCGCATGGGGGGGCCAGCTTGACACAGTGCTAGCCCCACCACATACTAAAAAACACATATAGAGTGCTCAAATCCCCCCAAAAAATACACCAAAATTTGTTGCTTTTTTGTTGCTTCAAGATAGCGTAAACAAATTTTCGAAATATGAGGTTCTGTAAACAATGCCACTAATAAATACTGCATCTTCGACCGTCATCTACGACTTTCATGCCTAAGAACTAAGTAAAGGAATTTGTTGCTTGGCTCTTTTTGGTCTTAAAATATTCTATGGACCGTGCCCTATCAGAATATGCAACTTGCGATTTTGTTGCTCGCCCCTAACTGCAATAAACAAATTATTTATCTCCGCGTCGACCGTTATCTACGACTTCCGTGGCTAAAAGTTAAGTAAAAGAATTTGTTGCTTGGGTCTTTTTGTTATTTAAATATTCTGTGGACCGTGCCCTACCAGAATATGCAACGTATGATTTTGTTGCTCGCCCCTAACTGCAATAAACAAATTATTTATCTCCGCGTCGACCGTTATCTACGACTTCCGTGGCTAAAAGTTAAGTAAAAAAATTTGTTGCTCGGGTCTTTTTGTTATTTAAATATTCTATGGACAGTGCCCTACCAGAATATGCAACGTATGATTTTGTTGCTCGCCCCTAACTGTCAATAAACAAATTATTTATCTCCGCGTCGACCGTCATCTACGATTTCGATGGCTAAAAATTAAGTTAAAGAATTTGTTGCTCAGGACTTTTTGTTATTTAAATATTCTATGGACAGTGCCCTACCAGAATATGCAACGTATGATTTTGTTGCTCGCCCCTAACTGCCAATAAACAAATTATTTATCTCCGCGTCGACCGTCATCTACGATTTCAATGGCTAAAAATTAAGTTAAAGAATTTGTTGCTCGGGACTTTTTGGTCTTAAAATATTCTGTGGACCGTGCCCTATCAGAATATGCAACGTATGATTTTGTTGTTTGCCCCTAACTGCAATAAACAACTTATTTATCTCCGCGTCGACCGTCATCTACGACTTTAATGATAATAAACTAAGTAAAAGAATTTGTTGCTCGGCTCTTTTTGGTCTTAAAATATTCTGTGGACCGTGCCCTACCAAAATATGCAACGTATGATTTTGTTGCTCGCCCCTAACTGCAATAAACAAATTATTTATCTCCGCGTCGACCGTCATCTACGACTTCGATGGCTAAATCCTAAGTAAGAGAATTTCATACGTTGCATATTCTTGTAGGGCACTGTCCATAGAATATTTAAATAACAAAAAGACCCGAGCAACAAATTTTTTTACTTAACTTTTAGCCACGGAAGTCGTAGATAACGGTCGACGCGGAGATAAATAATTTGTTTATTGC